>JAGDQP010052589.1:0-13751 GCA_022664845.1 Lepisma saccharinum | reverse complement strand
ACGCAATTTTACATAAATTATATAAAAATTATCAATTTTGGATTTTTCAATGGTTTTAAATAAAAATTATTAATTTAACTATTTTTATCACTAAAAGCACCTCAAGAGTTAACATTGGTTTTTATAAACATACTTATGCATTTCCAAAAGTTATCTTAATTACTAGTATGAATAGAATACGAGTTTTTCAAGGACTAAAGGCAAAAGGCATATTTAGGTTAATTATCTTTTAGTCCACTTATAATGCAACTATAACATATTTGGGTCCATAAGAAAACCTATACCTCTCTAATTCTACAGACATGTTTGGTTCTATTTGTCGTTTGCCTAAATTATTATTCCCTTCAGAAATAAACAATTACCAACCCATTGAGCGTGCTATCCAGCCAGTTGTGTATACCGACGCCAAAATAGTCGTATTATTGAATCCCGCCTTAGGACGCTGTGGCTGTTTGTTTGAAATGTGGTCCGCTATTTTAGGTATTGAGTGGGGTCGAACTTTTTTTCGCAAACATTATATTCTAAATTACCATTACCCGGATGTACACTACTATTTAACAGAATACTGCCAACATAGAACCCCCTTAAGAGTTGGCAATAAGAACCCCGCCGTTTATAATATCTTAGGACACTACCACCTTCTACCCAATGTCAAAGTTCTAATTCACAAAATATACATTACACAATATTGGGCTTTCTTAGAAAATAAAGACCACACTCTGCAAGCTTTTTAGGTTGTACAAAGGCCACTTTCCATTGTGGTGTAAAACTATTCAATTGAATTAACTCTATGTTTAACTCTTTAATAATTACTTGCACTCAAATTGGGGAAATCTCTATGTACTTGATTCTACAAATTAAATATTGCGATTCTACCCTTAGGTTTAGAATTGGTAAACATTCTTGTGATCTTTTTAATTTCATAATTGTCTGTTGAATGATGATAATGTGTTAAAGTTGGGTAAAATTGGTCTATTATGCTATGAAAATTTATTTACACACTATAACATGGTTATAATTGACCACAAAATAGAATGCCGTATATTTTGCGTTTTCGGATATTCATATTCATGGGTATTAATATGGTTATTAATATTAAATTAAATATACCTTTTGGCTTTACTCCTTGAACAACTCGTAATTTATTTATACTAGTAACCAAGATAGTTGTGGAAATGCATCAATATGTCTATAAAACTAGGTAATGTCATTAACCATTAGCGACAAGCAGTTCCCCATGTAGTTGCAAAGTATTCATACCTTCTTTAGCTCCATAAAGGAAGTGAAATATCTCTATTTATACATGCACAAATACTATAAAAGTGAGTTGCAGCTAGTTTAAAAGTATTTTAGTCATAATTATTTCACCTTAGAAAAGAAAGACATGTTGTATAAATAAAATTATGGAATGCAACAAACCCCAGTTTGCCAGTTCGCTTTTCAAGTACCCTTCAATCCTTTGTTGCTTTTGTTATATTAAAAACACTGCTGCCTTTTTACCAAAACTTGCATACATAATACCAATTCAGAGGCTAGATTCTACTTAAAATTATGCTAAAAGTATTTCAAATTTTAGTTTTCGACTTCGATGTCTTTTATATAAATTTATTCTTTCCCCTTAAAATGCATGCTACACATACCTAAATATTAACTCCATGTGATCGCAAAGCGTGAACTACAAACATTTTTTAATTAATTAACCTTAATTTCATATTTAATATACACCTGTGTAAATACCTTCCTAAGAAAGTCCAAGCAAGCTCTCTTCACTATGGCATTATTAAACTTTCAATAACACCTCAAAAATGTCTATTTCACCAAATACATTTTGTTTTATTACAGTTGTTTTTGCTTAAAAATGTTACTTTTCTCAATATATATTCAAACACCAAAAATATTTACAACTATCTTTTGAGAAAATTGCTTACCAGGCGACGTATTCACATTTTGTCAATTTCACCCCCAATTAATTTTTTCTACATTATATTACCGTTGAAAGACTAAATTACATGCTAAAATGT
Source organism: Lepisma saccharinum (assembly GCA_022664845.1). NCBI lineage: Eukaryota > Metazoa > Arthropoda > Insecta > Zygentoma > Lepismatidae > Lepisma > Lepisma saccharinum. The sequence continues at coordinate 11,730 of JAGDQP010052589.1, read as the reverse complement.
ATCTTCGAAGTGGTACTTTAATAGTAAAAACACCAACTATCATCAAAACACTCACTAAACATGGGTCAAAAAATATCTCACACACGTTTCGTATATTTTATTTAGCCATTCAAGCAACAAACATATAATATGAGACCGAATTTTACTTAAAACCGTATTTGTATGTCTTATTTACCAAATGCAGATGGAAAACGTTTCACACGCTGTTATTTTGTTTTTTGTTAGCTGTAACAAATCTCATATTTTGTGCAAACACTACAGGGGTTGAATAATTTTGCTAGTCACTATATAATTCATTCAAAGTAATTCATTCACTACAAATACCAGTATGTGTACTGGCGCCAAACGAGGTTAGTGAAAACCGTGAATAAGCAAAATTTCAACCGCCATAGTGCCTAAAGCAATATTCATCCAAAATTATTCTTATTCAACAAATAATTTTGGAGACCGCAATTTGACAAAAGAAAATATATAGTCATACACAACCACTGAATTATAAGGCCTACTTATTAAAGTACAATTTGAAGACATAGCGTGCAATTTCACATTTAATACCTCCTCCAAAACGACGGAAGTTTGTATAATCTAGGGAATTCCATACCAAGCAGGAAGTTCTCGTCAAAGTACAATGAAAATAGTATTTCTCGTGTGTAATTGTTAACATAAATTTTGCGAGTGAATATAGCAATTATTACAATTACTTCGTTTTCCTGCAGCCTGGTGACAGCGACGAAATAATAAATGCATTCAAAGTTTTGTGTATTTGGCTAGAGACAAATGTGTAATCTCTGTTATGTTGAGAAAGCAAACATCAGGAGCCCAAATAACATATAATTTGCGAGTTTCATAGTTCTGGAACCAAAAAAGCAAAATTCAAACCGGCATATCTTGGAAGCGACATCTTGTAGAGAGAAGCAAATTTCACATTCTACATCGCCAACCTAAATAGCATATCATTTACGAGTCTTTGAATTCTGTGTCGCTAATTAGAACCGCAATATTTTGGAAACGATAGGGAGAAGCAAATCTCACATTTTGGATCACCGACCCGAATAACATATAATCTGCGAGTTTCTCAATTTTGCGTCTAAAATATTAAAATTCGGCAAAATTCGAACCGCCATATCTTGGAAGCGACAATAGGTAGAATGCATATTTTTTCATATTTGACATTCCCGGGACTAAAATAATTTGCAATATAAGTTTCATTATTCTTCGACCTGCTGCGCGCAGTTAGCAAACTGACTTCAGATTTGACCTTTGACCTCCAGGTCACCAATTTTCTCAATATAGTATTCAACGAAATGTGAAAACAAAATCTCAATATATCTAGCCGTTTACGAGATATTCAGGGTTAAATGTTTGACCTTTGGCTAATGGTTCCTAATTGCCAAAATTGTATCGCATCATCACCAAACCTTGGATTTAGATTGATTGTGATGAAAAACGATAGGCAGGTTTATGAGGGGATATTTTTCGATTAATTTTTGTGATATATTAGTCGTTTTCGAGATATCGGGGCCTAATGGCTCCTAATTGTCGAAATTTTGTCGAAACATTACCAAAATTTGAGTTTAGATACTTATGAAAAACGACAAGATGGTCGTCAGGGATATTTTTCGATTGATTTTTGCGATATTTTGAGCTATTTTCGAGATGATTTGGCATAATGGTTCGTAATTGCCAAAATTTTGTCGCATAATCCCCAAACTTTGTATCGACAAGAGGTTCATAAAGGGAGATTTTTTAATCTATATTGCGATATTTTGAGCCGTTTTCGACATAATGGGGCTTAATGGTTCCTAATTGCCAAAATGTTATGGGATTATCACGAAACTTTGGATTCAAATAGATTATGATCATGAAAACAGAATTTCAATATGTCTAACCATTAAGGAGATAAACATGGTTAAATATTTGACCTTTGACCGCGAGGTCACCACTTTTTTCGCAAATAATATTCAACGCTCACAGAACAAATTTGAAAAAAGTATGTTTAGCAGTTTGCGAGATATAAGAATTAAATAATTGACCTTTGACCTCGCGGTCACCACCTATTTTGCAAATTGTATTCAACGCCCACATACGAAATGTGAAAACAGAATTTCAATATTTTTACGAAATATATTTGACCTTTGACTAGACTGTGGGTCAGGTTCAGAAACTGACTTCAGATTTTTGTTGTAATCTCCGCTATTGTAAATAAGGCTTTGTAGTCTTTTATGAAATCTCTGCTACTTTAAGGGTTGAAAAGGTTCATGTGGTGTTAAATAGCGTATCTAGCATATATTGCTGCTATGTTAAATATGAGCTTAACCGTAACCTCTGTAGGGGTTAAAAAAGAGCTTCATACCCTCTGCTACCCTGCGTTGGTATTTAGTGTTTAAATCTCCGCTGGGAATTAATAGGCAATTATCACCCCTGTGTAAGGTATCCGAGAAAATGTGGTCATAGTTTTCAAATAAGCGTTGAAAAGAGGGGTCCTGTCTGCTATGTAAAATAGCGATTCCGAAAATGTGTGTATGTGATCGCTACTATATTAAATAGGGGTGAAAATGTGCTCGTATTCTTTTACCATAGGTAGCGAAAAACTGAGACACTGCGTATCGTGCAACCCTGGAAAATCGATTACTTGCTATTGTTCAGGTACGAGGAAAACATGCAATTTTCAAGAAAATGCGGTCAAGTGACCCTATTACTACTCACGTCCACATAAGACGCACATTCTTGTTGATTCAAGAATGGATAAAGCAATGGACATAATCAATATTGATCAGTTTCCTGAACTAACAAATACATTCATTCTCACCAACTTTGATCGAAAATTGCAAAACACTAAGGAGCTTTTGGAGTTCAAGTACGTAATTAGAAAGACTATCACACGTCTAGTACCAACGAGAAACTGAATCATAATAAAAACTCCAGACTCAAATCTAACCTACAAAATCCGCAATAATCATACATATCAAATCCTTAAGAAATCAGCTAGCTTCAAACAAGCACCAGCACGGCGGAAATCACCAACACTATACATAGTCATCTTGGTGTTGAACCTATCATCATAGATCCAGACCCATAATTAAAACAAGATGACCATACAATAACAAAATACATTGGCATAGAAACAAGCAAAGTTGGCTAACATATATGATCCATCGTACATCCAAAAACAATGATAAAACCAAATGTGGATTTTGTTCCGAAACTCACACCACTAAATTATGCCAAAACTTGTCAAAACCACCGAAATCCACTACTTCTGGGGACCCATAACCGACATCCAGCTACAAGTGTATAACCAGGCACCAGCAGAACTGTCAGAACCGGAACGCACAGTACCTACCAAACCACCAGTCACGCAAACCATGACAATACATCAATCAGCTCAGTGTTTCAACTTATTGCAATAGATAAACTCCTTGCCTTCATAACAGTAACATTGCACTATATTCAACCATTTCAAAAGTAATATGTTCTACAGCAAATCCAGTATGTATAATAGCGCACTTGAGAGAGAATTACAATGATTCAGAATTCACATTACCATAGTACTTACTATGACTTTAGTATAATTATTCTAAAATACTCGTTCACTTCAAACCAACAAACTTCCAAGTTAACAAGTATGCTAGATGAAAACTTAAATAGGTTCCTATGAAATAAAACATACCTCAAACCTCAACACATCTGCAAATAAGAAAGATATCATACGCTCAGAAAAGTCAGCCAAATGCCAGCTGGGCGAGGAAATGGAGGAGTCGCATTAAGTTTATTACTGTATATCACCTAGAGACAACATAATTAGAACATTCTAAATTTACCGAAATAGTTAATCGCAACGCTTTACTAGAAACACAAGCACAAAACTATTACCACTATACACGTCCTTCCATGCAACATAATTCCGAATAACTTCTTTAGTAGGCCCACATTGATATTTTTTAACAAAGCATCACAATGGCAGATATCAACATTCATACTGGATCTGATCGAGAAAAAAAACATTTGCAATTTTATCACACAACAAAGAATAGGAATAATTCATAACATTCCACAACAAACTCGACCAATCACAAATACGGCCCTATATATTCTTATAGCCACCACCAATTGAACAGATTCACAGTACAGGTGCTCGACCCACTAGGGATTGATCTCGTTCCGATAAAACTTATACTTCAGCAAAGCCAACAAGCTGCAGTTCCAACAACCACATTGTACAGCTTTCAGATATGATATAGCAGATTGGGCAGGCTACACATATCAAATTCTGACTCTGATATGACTCTAAAACACTTACTATATCTCTACAATAATCCTCTGACAAAGTAATTCCCAAATCAACTATACATCCTGATAGACTAAACCTACCACCTCAATATCTTCATTTTATACAACGATCAAGTTACTTTATAGAGATTACCAACATTCTCACAACCCCGAATCACCTCGGTAACACAGACAACTACAGAGAACAGTTCGTAATTATATAAAGGTATATCAAGTCAGAAACCGCATAAACAATTCCAATAAGATAATTCTGCACTCCACACAGGCAAAAAACGAAGCAGACGCCTTTGCTGACCATCTTTAGGAAATCTTCATACCCATCATGCATTTCAACTATCTCCGACAGCATTCAGCAGATAGACTCAACACAGCTTTTCAATTACTATAACCGCATCCAAACCAACCTTCCAAAGAACTAACACATTCTCCACCAATCACTGCAGACGATATCACGAACATAACTGCACTTAAACACAACAAAGCACCCGACATTGACCAAATCACATACCGACAAATCAAAGAAGTACCGCTAGATTTCTCACAAGTTATTGAATCCCTCTGAACCCCTTACTTAGTAACAGCTTTATTCCACCTTAATGGAAAACGTCGACTACTCTTGTGTTTGCCAAACCACATATACCTTGAAGAGAAAATTCATCAGGTACTCCTATCCAACCTGCCCCTGTTTTCAGTAAATGCTTAGAAAAAAATATCCATCGTCCCCATAGTCATCTAGAACGCCGTAATCTCCTACATATCCATGAATCAGGATTCAAAACATCTTACATCATCAATGACTAGCTCCTTCGTATTACTAACACGATTACTTACAACTAAAGCATATCATTTCCATCATGACCTCGAAAATGTATCTGGTAATGTTTGGCACCAGGCCATACTGTACAAACTCCATTTTTTAACTTCCTATCACCATCCTAAAATTCATATTTAACCGCATTGCATGTATCATCATCAACTCCAAAATATCCCATCCAATATTTCCTTCATTGCAGAGCTCTTCAAGGTTCAAAACTTTCCCCTCTACTCACATTTTGTCGCTGAACTATTCCTATGGTCTGCTAAAATACACATCTTTTTAGTCCGCCGACTACAATGTTTTCCTCGTTCTAAGCTAGAATATACAAAATGTCAAGTGGATAATGAGTGAATACATAAATACGTTTGCATCCTGCTGCAATAGGTGGGGGTCTTAACATCAATTAGCGCAAAGTCTAGGTCATAGTATTCCTACTCCCTAAACATATATTCCCATCCACTGTAATGCATCCCGACTCGATATAACCGTCCAACACCAACCTATCCTGCCTAGGAAACAAGTCACTTCATGACTTGATGATCATCTCATCACATCATCATTTAATTGGATAACATTTTATGGAAATAGAGTCATGATATAAATCCCCGCAATAGATGATATGATTATGAGGAAAACTAATAATAGCCCACGCATATATGCTTAATGAAAAATACGTTAATTAGATCTCAAGAATCCCTTAGCCCAGCCGTCCTTTCCCACCTCCAAAACTCTCCCAAATCCTCTTCTATAAATAGAGGGTACATCCACATGCTGGGTGCTAGCAGAAACATTCTGAAAACACAATCCAATTTAAGGGATTCTGATTATAAAAATTATTTGCAAAATATGAATTACATTCACAGATGGAAACAAATTATGTCTAATTATTCATTTGAAAATAATAACTAACTTCTATAGATGTTCGAGTACAAATTCTAGATTCATATAATGCAATTTAGAAAAAAATATTTTGTCAGCCATTCTTATACCAGGTATGTAAATATGAAACCGGAATTTGTTCATAGACGGCGTTAGCTGTCACTGTGGTTACCGTAAAACTGCCTCCTTGGCGCCACTTGCTTGCTTTGGCTGCTGATAACGATTTGCAACTCACAACCAGACAAGCTTCATATCATATTGTAGTGTTAATAGCGTTGAACATGGCGCAATTTGTACCTGCAAACTACGATGTGAGGACATTATTGACGTGTTGTTAACTATTTGAAAAAACTGCTGCACAATCGCATCGCATGCTTGTCGAAGCTTACGGTGATCATGCTCTTGGTAAGTCACAATTCTATACGTGGTTTCAAAAGTTGAAAAGTGGTGTTTTTGACGTGAGAAACGAAGAACGTGGAAGATCACCGAAAAAGTTTGCCGATAGCGACTTACAAGCTTTGTTGGATGAGGATGACGCTCAAACGCAACAACAACTCGCGGATCAATTACATGTGACACGAGAAGCAGTTTCCGTGCGTCTAAAAGCCATGGGCAAAATCCAGGAGGTGGGAAAACGGGTTCCACATGCATTGACTGAACGACAGCAGGAAAACCGAAAAAAACACTTGCGAAATTCTGCTCGCCAGGTACAAAAGGAAATCATTTCTCCATCGAATTGTAACTGGTGACGAAAAGTGGATCTGCTTCGAGAATCCTAAGCGTAAAAGATGATTGGTAACTCCAGGAGAACCGCCAACATCGACTGCAAGACCAAATCGCTATGGACGGAAGATAATGCTTTGTGTTTGGTGTGATCAGAAGGGAGTGATCTATTATGGACAGCTGAAACCTGGTAAAACCGTTAATATCCACCGTTACCGACAACAAATGATCGATTTGCATCAGACTTTGCGTGAAAAACGCCCAGCATATGACCAGAGAAAGCATCAAACGATTGTGCTTCACGATTATGCACCCTCCCACACAGCAAAGCAAGTGAAGGAAACGATTGCGACGTTTGATGGGGAAATCCTTCTTCATGCGGCACACTCATCTGACTTGTCGCCTTCCGATTTTCACTTATTTGCATCCATGGGACACGCACTTGCTGACCAGCGCTTCACATCTTACGAAAATGGCTTGATGACTTGTTTGGAGACTGGGGGCTCCGAGGCTCGCAAATGTATTTCTTTTTTACATTTCCAATTGAACAAAATGTCTAAGGAAAATTATATTGTCAGGCTTCAACCCCTTGGCGATACAAGTATTTGCTTTATTTTTAATGTTCGTCTTGTTCCAATTATAATGTAAATAATGTGTTGTGGGCCTCGGAGGTCACCCTTGGTAGTCGTAAGGGGCTATTCACAGCATACAGTAGATGTCATATACGGAATATGGTATAAAATGCGGTGTGAAGGTGCCTTCGTGCATATACTATACTGTAGATAGGTGGTACACATCTTATTGATTGTTTCTCTATAAGAACAAGTAAAATAAATATATCATAGTTACTGAGGTAATAAAACTGTCATGTACACAACTATACAGTTATAGTTGGCAACACTGTAATTAGAAACATCGTAATCAAATTAAAGCAAACTATATGATATCTTAGAGACCCAAAGTTTATATCGGACAGTATAACATTGTTTTCGTGAGACATACTGACATTTTACTTATGGTTCTCAGAGCCCCTCCCCTATGTTACCCAAAAATACCTGAGTAATTCTAGGGTTTAAATACGTATTTGAACCCTATATCCTTCTACGATATTCAGTTATACATATCCAGTCACATGATTTCCTTGTAGGGCTAATTACAATAATCACTGATGTGAGGTCCGGAACGGACCCAATTTGATATTTATTGGTGCAAATTTAGCTCTCGTATGCGACTGTTAAGGTATTCAAGTACACATGTCTTGTTCGATTTCTAAGTTGTAAGGCTAATTACAATAATCAGATGTTTGGGGTCCGGACTGATAATAGGTAGTCATTTGAGCTACCAATATTTTTGAAAGAGTTCGTGAAACATGTTAGTGTGATTTATTGTAGTATATTTGGCCTACAAAAAATATTAAATTTACAGTATTAGTTTCTATATTGTCAATCCATCACTACACAAAGTAGGAATAAGCACGATATGTGTTTTAGTGTCTTTTATATCATTCTTCTTCTTCGTCTATTGGCGTAGTGGTGGAATTGATGCAAAAAATCCTACATTATTTTCTCCCAATCCCGAATCCATAAGACTACCCTAACAAAAAACAGAGTCTGTGTGGTAATTTAGTTCTAAACACGTTCTCTCAAGCTCATAATATTGGAAATAAACAAGACTCTGTACCCACATCTGAAAGAATTTGAGGTTACAAACTGTAGTGTTACCAAACCCTGCAACATGCAAATCTCAATAACGGAATGCTGGCAAAAAACACTCCCGAGTCCAGGAAGCAAATGCAACTCTGTTATGTAACCCCAGGCCCAACACGCACGGATGATATTAAACTGTATGCAAAATGAAGCTCCATGAAAGAAAATATTGGAAAATAATGGTGTATAGAGAACGTGCCAAACATAATGATTAAATTATGAAAGATCTAGAGCGATTTAGATTCCCTTGGGATGACAGTAAGTAAGATATGTAATCGAATGAAGTGTTAGTTTATTACTGGAATGAAAGCAATACGAATTAAATCGTGACATACAGTGAATCAAATAAGACAGCCAAAAGTCAGCATTCTGATAGGCATGACTTTTACAGAATGTAACTGAAACGTGCAGGGAATGAGGGGAGAATTTAAGTGAAGGGTGATTTCTTGTAAAACGCATTTTAAAGTCAACATCTTTCATTTGGCCTAACGCATTTCATATTTTTAAAGCTCCCAAAAATTGCAATCCGTTCATTTTTTGGATAAATATTTTCTGAACAGTTTGCAGTGAATGTGTGCAAACTTTTTCTTAAATTGCACATTCCCCTTCTTTCCCTGTTTGTCTCTACTAAAAGATTTATCACGCACCAGAGCGAAATAGTCGTTAAGCCATTAAAATAAAAGATAAAGAAACACCGGTTTTTACTTTTCGAATTTTATCCAGGTCACCAACGAAGAAGCCAGGCGGGCGTATATTGGATTAGAAGTTTCATTAAAAGAAAAATGAAACGAGAAAGTGTTGGAGTAATAGCATTCTGGAAAACTGGTAAAATACTTTGCTATGAAACCAAAGATACAATATATTAGATAATATAATTGGTTAAAACGAAACATTGGCAGAGGTTATAGTGAATTCAAAATTTGGAAGTCGTTGAAAAAGGGGGAGCGAATATGGAAATTTGAAAAATAATCCGTGAGTGAATTGTTTCTTTACATATTCTGCGAAACTGTGCTATATTTGCGTGAGTACGCATAATTTACAAAAGTACTTAGTCAAGAAACGGAGAATATTTTTGGGGGGATAATATTGATTCTTCCCTATACTATTTCCCTAGAGACATATACTGTCTCTAAGTGATAATAAGATACAGTATATGATTAAGTTCATGCTGTTGATTTAGTGAAGGCATGATTAAATATATGCAATAAAATAATTCCTGTGACCTCTATTTCCTCCTGATGGGTTACTAACAACAAGAAAGGAATCTAATCTAGTTGTGTGATGGTGACGTAAATAAAGCTGTCTCCGGAAAGAAACACCGATTCTTAACCCGAATGTTGTTGTCATCCTTATTATAATATTCCGACAAGGTCAGAATGTTTGTCAGTTTCCTTAAATATCCATCAATAATAAAGAAAAGAGGGCTGAGAAGTAAACTATCAACATACAATTTCAAGTTTAACCATTTTTAACACATTTTTAATGTCAGACCGTACAAAGGAGATCTTGTAAATCATTATCATATCTCACCATTGTACCTAATTACAACCATATGAAATTATTATAATTCCTTGTAGAATTGGCTTAAAAAGTAACTAATTTGTTCTAAAGGTTATTACGTTATTCAATAGCTGTTAGTGTTATATTTCTTTAAATTCAGTCTCTGGCAAGACGTCATAAAGGAATCGGTGAGTTCTGGAGCGATTTGGCAGGATTAGGGTAAGTTTACATCAGGTAATCAGAAAATTGCAGACTTGAAATGGTTTTACAAAGATTCCTTCACTTGATAACTTAACTGTTTCATTTATTAAGTATAATTTTCCAAAGGAAATTCGTTTTGTTTATTTGTTCATTACAAACCTAGGATAAATCTTTCACACAGGTCTAATTCATTTGCTGTTCCTCAGGCAAGATTCCGTGGGGTTGCATTTAGAATGTTAGACCTCTTTAAGGCAAACGAAACTATATGACATTGTGATTACGAAATTATCTGGCCTTCGCTTAGTACTAAGTGCAACAGTCATTTTAGTAAACGCTTTCATTGATATTTCAGATTGATCAAAACAGATGTTTAGACAATCGTATGAAGAACTCCAGAAGATGAAGGGTCTAATGATTAATAAGTAAAATATATTTTTCCTATGGCCATTTCAACGTTCGTAGTGATATTAATATTTGCTATCACATTTAACATTTTTGCCTTCAATATAAATTGTCATTTCCTTTATTGAAACTATTAATGAAAGAAGACTCCATACCATGATTCATATATTGAAGGTAGTTCAGAAACATTACTCAATATCCTTCCTTTATGTCGCAACACCGTTAGTAGACAATCAACTGGTTTCCCATAATAAAACAATCTTCGTACCCGCGATAATAAGAAACAATACTCTAATCGTTAATTTTCGGCAGAGAGATGAATCTACACTTAGTTAAAAGTAAAACTCCAAAGCATGTGCAATACCTCGAAAGATAGGAAATCTCGTATATATTGATAATAAACATGGGGACATTTTATACAATCCGCGATTGCCAATTTACTCACAACTATATAAGTTTTCTTACTTATGACTGTTCTTCATGATGTTGTTCCTATATGAGATATTTAACGGAAATCCAGATCTACTATCTGCCAAATACCCTTTACACGTACATCATCTCGTAGCGAAATTCGTAACCCCAGTTCACCAGAACCACTAACGACAAAATGTCAAGTTCATTGAGATTAGAAAATTGATGCACTGCACAATATACTCCAAAATTTCGTTAGTAGCTCCAAAATCAGAGTTCCAACCTGAATTACATCCTCCATCCAATGTCCCGAAAGCAGAACTTTGAACAGTGGTCAAAATATTACTCAATTTCTAAATGTAAAAGGCTATGAACATCACACGTATTGCACAAACTTTACCATCTCGTGTTCAACGCGTAACGCGATGAACCCGAGAATAAGTCTCTAGCGCACTTCGCAATTTTATAAACCATTTGAAAATATAATGAATCCGAAAATGTGAAAACAATGTATCTTTTCAAAGATGAGCGCATACTTGTATAGGAACAACATGCACTAAACAAATACGTATTCGAACCTTGAAGGTTAAAAAAGGGTCAATTTTCCAGATACATATTTCGGAATAAAATTCAATAACTAGTAACAGTGAAGACTGCATAAAATCCAATGAATTCATTGAGAAATTATACATGCATTAATTAACTGAAGGAATGTAATCCTTTTACTACAGACGAGGAACTAGCACATCGCATACCTGTGTCTACAAAATCATGTTAAAGAATATCAAACGTTCAAACAAT
>JAGDQP010052588.1:3517-13751 GCA_022664845.1 Lepisma saccharinum | reverse complement strand
GTTACTTTACACAGTTTGGTTTAAAGTTACAGTTCTTAATTTTAGCAGACTATTATCAAAAATTTTGAAAGAAGTATTCGTAAACTGATAAAAATAAATACTTAGGCGTGCTTTGCTTGTAGGCGCTCCACTGCGTGCTTTGCTTGCAATTTCTATGGGTAACCAATAGGAACTCGTGTTACTCGTAGATCACATACTTAAAAACATGTTTCAATTAGCTACTCACCCAAATCGCAAGCACTGCATGCTTGTATGAAAAGCTAGCCTTAGTTTCAAACGTCAGCTTTGATCTTTGAGAACATTATACTTGCACGAAAAATATAAGATTTAGATCAACTTTATTGTTAAAACTTGAATATTTAGTAATATATTGACATAATAATAATAATAATAAAAATAATAATAATAATACATTTATTTTGAGACATTGAAAAACCGAAGTAGCTAAGTGGCCAACTATAACAACATAATACAAACAGTCACTTCGAAAAATCTGTATGTCAAAGCCAAAAGCTCAGTATTTAAAACAAATCGTAATCTACTAATGTTAACAAATGTTCTTTACAAAATATATCATTCGAATTGACTTACATAAAACTTACAGAGTATTTCAGAATGTGTTTACGAGTAATTTCTTACATTTCTCACCTTGAAAATAAAAAAAATAAAGTTTGCCTGCAACTTTCTGAAAAAATTCAATGGTACGAAATGGCGTTTTCAAAATAAATTGTTTAATTTTACTATAAACATATACAGATTAGCATAATTAGGAAGGAAATCACATGAATACACTGCAAAAAGCAAAATAGGCATATGTTTGTGTTACCAACTTTGGAGTGTCTCATTCATAGAGTTAGAAGAAAGAGAGAACATACTGACGTCACATTAAGCCAAATTACAGTTTATCGGCAGCCATCTTGTGTGGCCCCATTAGAGTCCCTCTATACCGAGTACTGTGAGGGTTGCCTTTTTCGATAGGAGGATGAGTGCACCTCAGAGAGGCATTACTCGGAAAAGAGGGTCCTTAAATATGGGGCCAGTTAATATGGCCGAAATGCCTCGTCCCTTCCGTGTCTGCGCTTCATTCCCCTCTCCAATAAAACAGCCTAAGGTTACCTCTATTTATATTCCTAACTCTATGGTCTCCTTTCAGTATTGACAGAAATTGTCATGACGTCATACTTAGCTAGCTGACTTGAGGATTAAGACAGTAAACACGGAGGAAGTCGTCATCACCTACGACGTCATACTGACAGGCTCTGACGCTACCCACAGTAAATACAACGATGAAACCAAGTTTCTCCAACTCGCCTTGGTGGCCGAATGGTCCAGACGTTCGCTTCTTGAGTGAAAGGTCCCGGGTTCAAACCCCTGTCGGGTCAACACTTTTTATTTTGTCTCTTTCAAAATATGTTTTATATGCTCATATTTATTATTACTTATTGTTTTCTTGCATTTTTCGTACATTATCTTAAATTAGTGACCATGGGAATGTGGAGGTTAGGTAAGGTTAGGTGCGGTCATGTATCTTTACATATTCCCCTTTCAAATTCCTAGCGCGAGACGCTCTTCGACTTCCGTCATATTTACTATTTTAATCGCCATGTGCTAGTCGTAGCTACTTGTATATAATGACAAATAAGAGTGCCAAGAAGGAGCTTTTTTACAGTTTCCAATTTATCGTATTGGCAGAGTGTCGGAAAGCTGATCCGAAGGACCAGGGATCGAATCCTGGTCTAGTTTTGTTTATATATTTTTTTTCTTTACGAAAAATAACTATATAACTTTCCCGGCCTAATGCACATATATAACACACAAAAATTTCGGTGTTGACCCAGCATCGTGAGGACAATTGGGCAGCTGCTGTGAATAAAAGTCATTGGTGATCACAGTGAGAGCTTGTTCGACTCTCCTCTCCCAACCCGTCTGGTCAGCGTTGGAGCAGCAGACCAACTCCTCCCTTCGGGGAGAGGCTTCATACACTAGTGGATTGAATATGGCTGTGATTTATTATATATATATATAACTATATTTATATACTCTTTGTCTTATTTTCAGTCTTTTAACTTCTGACTAGTAAGGAAACTTTCAAGGGTTGTCGCGGGTTTGAGACAGGCTTCATCAACATGTCCAACGTCTTTCACTTACCTGGTAGACCACTGGTTCTGAGTGTCCGACAACTGGTAAAAATTGCCTGTTTTTCTAAAAACAATTCTCATAAAAGTACGTGTTCAGTTTTGAGTTAGAATTACTTTATATTCATTAATAAAAGTGTAAAGAATTAAAGTAAAGAGTATAACTATTAGGCCAAAAAAATGAAATCTAGAAACAAAATAAGTGAACAAGTCGCTTAACTGGCCTACCACAGGTACCCTTAACCTGCAAGTAAAAGGGATCGGTCAAAGAGGTGGAGTTGAGAGGACCTTATTGCTGCAAAATTATTTCCGTCTAGGTTTGGTTTCTTTGTCTAATTTTTTTCTTTGTATTTAAGAACTCCTAGCTACTTGCTGATGGTTCCTAGCTTGGTTTAATGGCTAACGTATCGGAAAAATGATCAGGACTTCGGATCAAATCCTAGCCTGGTTATATTTACATTTTTTAAAAAGATTTTTTTTTTATTATTTTCTTATGTATCTACGCATTAGGAAATTTAATAAAATCAGTGACCAATGGTTAGGTTAGGGTAGGTAAGTCTGGTTCAGCGTTTTCTTTATTGCACAGACGATTTGCATTCGTTTTCATGCCTGCTTGTGTTGCTTGCGATTTGGGTGAATAGCCATTTGAAACACGTGTTACACGTAGAACACGTAATAAAACGTGTGTTTCAATTGGCAATTCATTCTAATCGCAACCTTCCAAAGAAAGCATCACTTAGGGTTAGACCTCAACCAGTTTGGAATAAGACTCCCGCGAGAACAAGATGGGCTCATACATTTAGGCCTGAACAAAAGATCCCTAAAGACCATAAATACAATTTATATATTTTCCACCATATTGGGTCGAAGTGAATCACCATCAGTGGTGGGCCACGTTTACGTTGACCCGCGCCATCTCTAAGAGGGAGCGAGAAACTGATAATTTAATCAAGTGGCCGCAATTTAGGGCTGATTTTCATGAAAGCTTGCGTTCCTTGCGATTTGGGTGAGTAGCCCACTGAAACACTGTTTTATTGCTTGTTTTATTGCAAGGTCTGGATTTCATGAAAGCTTGCGTTGCGTGCTATTTGGGTGACTAACCAATTGAAACACGTGTTTTATTACGTGTTTCACGTATTACGTAATAAACACATGCTTCAATTGGCTACTCACTGCAATCGCAAGCAAATAACGCAACGCAAGCGTGCATGTAAGTCAGCCCTAAGAAGTGTTTCATTTGACACATCCCAAATCGTAAGGAAAGCAAGCAACGCAAGCTTTCATTAAATTCACGCCTTGGTTTGCGATTTTGTCTCTGGTGACACCACAACCTAATGTTCTGCTTTGGAACAAGTACTGTTTAGATATAGCATGCCAAACTAACTTAATCTAATGCAATCTAATTTAATTTAAACGAACCTTAACCAACCTAATGAATCTTAAGGAAAAAACTAAATGGAATAAGCCTATTATTGGAAGTTTTACAGTTTCATCCGTCACGTTCGAGTTAAAAGACACCCATGCTCCTGCTGAGACTCGAACGCGGGACCTCCGTGTCGTTGGCCTAACGTCTTAAAGCGCACGGCTACCCGGTCGGCATATAAGGCTCGTCTTCACTCTCCTGCGGCTGCGTGTTGAGACATGAGAACAATGCAAAGTTGTCCACCACCGTTCAACCTGTGTGACAATAATTTTTCGTTCTAATGACTTATTGTTGAAGATTCGCCGGTAAGATGGTTGAAATAATTTATTGACTGGTAATTCCAACTTCGTGAAAACCATCGCGTGGTCTGAACAAACATGGTGTTGTTGGTTTATATCCGTGAATTGGGATATTAAATTGGGTGTCGAGAGGATGACGCCAATACGGCTTGCTCCCCCTCCCGAATAACAACAGGTGAGACTGAATCAGTTCGGATAGAAATGAGGCCATAAGTCTTAATAAGTTGATTAATCTTAATAAACTGGCGATATTGTTCACTAGCCCGGTACCACAAAAATATTTTCAATCAATTGAATTTTGTCCGCTGAATAGAAAGGTAGCGACACTAAACGCTTAAAAGTTCTGCGTTTTGTTTATAGCTATCATGTCGGGTTCCAGCTTTTCCGACGACACAATTCCACCGGAACGGGGTGCGCTGTTGAGGGAAATAACAAAAAAAAAAAAAAAAAAAATAGCGAACACCACTCAGAGAATTTCATTGTGACCGACAGCATGGACTTTTCACTATACCAATAAGCACCAGCCGGTAACCACACATAAATGTTCTCCTGGGTGAAAAACACTAAATTTGAGTCTTAATTAAATATTATTCGCAATCCCGGACATTATTTGATGATTACGGAAATAGTTAAAATGTGCGGTCTTCTTACAGACATACATTTCGAACAACATCATTTTAATTGGGACGCCCTCTCAACAAATTTACTTGTGTTATGATCTGGCATTTTCTGAGCCTGAACCAAATCCGTGAAATAAAGGAAGATTTCTTTTGTGTTCAAGGGCCCTAATATTGAAGTTCAATTTTTCTTTTTTCTTTTTAAATAAGTAATTCGGCATTTGCAATTTCAGCAGGTCACAAATAACAAATAACTCAGAATCCACGAAGATCCTTCCAGTATTTAACCTATGTAAAAGGAAAATAAAATATGTATTATAATATTTACTCTCATAATTTTGCTGCATTTTAAATTCTGTGCGTGAAGTTTATGTAAAAAATGTTTATAACCGAATTTAACTTAATACAAATAATATGTATAACTGCAATTACACAGTTGTTAAATAAAAACACACTTCGGGGTCTAAATACCGCCCCAATCTCAATTCGGACCCACCGCGCCCCGATTGCACATCTCGCGTACGTAGCTTCTATTTGGTAGAACTATCTAACCTGACTTTTCTAACCTAACGGAGCCCTATCTCATAGAAGTGTGTACAGCAGTGTTGTCAGTTGGCGAGATATTTCCCGAAGAACGGGAAATTCGGACAACTGGCAGGACGGCGCGATTTTTTTGTTAAAATACAACAATAACGTTAAATTTGGTAGTTCTGGACGAACTAAACGGGAGGGCGAACTATATGAAAAGAATATAGCCACAAACAAAGAATTTATAATGTAATCAGATACTAATTATGTTGACTTGATTAAGTTTGGATTTCTTATTTCATATCGAAAGTAAACTGCAAGATTGAGTCTGTGCATGTAGGCCCTACACATAATTTCAAATGTAATTTATACTTTCGCAAAATTTGTAATCTAACATATATTCGTTGCTATATATAATAGATATCATATTTAAAAACAAAAAACAACAACAGAAACCAGTTCCAACCTATCAATGTACCGAGAAATATTTTATTTTGAAATATCAGCATTCTAATTTAATTTGAAATGAGAAGATACCAATTTCGAAAGACGATTAATGTGAAACCAGCATGATTTTATTTTCCATCATGCGAACGTTGATTATTTTCTCATAATGCTGGTGGGCCGCGGTGGGTCAATTGTATAGCGCTTACGTCTGATGCAAGGTGGTCGATTCGAAAGCCCTTGTAGTATATTACTTTTATGATTACTCTAAAGTAGAGCCTAACAATGGAATATCTTTTTTTTAGAAATGAAATAAAAGCAAAACTAATAATATTTATAACCAAATAAATTTGTTTTAAAGCCAAACACATCTAAGGAATAAAAACTTACAAAACGCGAAGATGATGTATTAACATGCTTTTAAACACACTAAAAGAAGAAGAAAACATATTCGGGATAGATATAAAACAATTTGTCCCCAAATATATTTTAAAATTAATTCCTTTATTAAAGTTCCAAGGTACAATCAGATGATCATGTTTACTACCTTGGCATTTGTGAGGCTGGTTATTAATATAGAACAACCACTACAAACTACTTCAAAATGAAAATGTAGAGAATTTCTATCTCTAAAAAAGAAATTAACGAGCAGTAAGGCATGCCGATGCTAAGCAGTTTAATACAATATACAATTCAGAATTTTCCAAGTAGTTGTCTGATCAGATCCTACCACTAGTGCTGAACTAAATTCACAAAATAATGTGAATAAGTAGGAGTTACATCCCTGATCCTTAAAATCTCCACACATCGCAACAATCGAAAGAAATATTCTTAGAACTATTCCTAAATTACTATACATTAATTTACATATATGCTACAGACATTTTACCAGTGAAGAAAGAGTGAAAACGTGAAAGATAGAGCTATTAGCAAGAGAATTCTTTGTTGTTCATACTGAAATAAGGAAAATTATATTTTTGTTTTTTTTTTTGTTTTCTATGCTGACACTGTAGACAGTTGAACCTTGCTACTCGTGAATTTGCGAAAATTTTAAACATTTAATAGATAAGTAGATAAATGTATGTTAATACTTTATAAAAGTATTCTTTATAACATCCGTAATTTGATTTTTTCGCTACCATCCATGCATTCTGAGTTCTACTGAAGAAATCAAAACATTTTATTATTATTGAAAATAATGCTTGGTTAATGATACAAAATATAATTACTTCTGAAAAGCACGAATAATGTTAGAATGCGCTACAGTTTATTCTTCATTGATGACAACAAATTTGCGAACATGTTTTTCTATCTAGGGAAGAAAATACGCACTGCATTATCAGCCAGCCATTTTGGGTGTTTATGGCGGTATTCGCGGTGAAAGACTGAAAACATGTCGAATACGTGCAATATCATTGAGCCGAAAATCTTGCTATTAGAAAAAGCAAACAAGTATTAAATACAGACATCGCGAGATTATTTTAAAAATTTTATGCGTCTAGGTCAGCAATCAATCAAATCTGACCATGAAAAATTTACAGCTTTTTTCATCAATTGCTAATGGAAATCTGAATGATCAAGGAATAAATCCGTTCATATTTGTGCATATGATCATTTTTTTTAGAAATTTGGAATCAGTATGTGAATAACTTGAATAAATAACTATATAATTAACAGCATTAGCATGTGGTTGTTATTTCAAAATAAATTTGTATTTTTCTAGGATTTCGGACAGCATTAATTAGTGCAAGATTATATCAAGTTGTAAAACATCATTGTTTACCTTTATTTAATTTCCCACGCAACAAATTTACCTTTGTAATCAATATATTTAAGTTTCACTCATGTCATTTCGACAGCTTTATTAACGAAATTCTGGTCCCTACCTGTATGTTATAATTCTAGGAAATATCACCAAATAACGCTCATCTGAATATCATAGCATCGGCGTACTCAGTTTTTACTTACATTTACCAAAGTAACTTAGAGCAAATTTACATTTATACTATTTCAGACTTGTTGGTATTCAAAACTGTTTCCAAATAATCCTTGACAATAGCCTACAATGACGTTTTATCCAATATGCTAACGAAGCTATTCAGATGAACACTGTCCTGAACCTAAACCTTTATTACATCAATATTTGTAGGTCGACATACATTCCAACATTCAATTATGAACCTTTCTGATATCAAATGAGAGATTGCACTTTGATTTTGGAAGAAATTGCTACTACTCAGGATCAGAAGTCAGGATCAAACCACTATATCTGATTCTAGTTTAAGGCCTCTGTGAGTTCTTATATCTTTCAAACCCACATTTCTTACAAAATAACTCTTCATAACAAGATGTTGGGCCTGTGCGACTCACGTAATGTTTCTTTTAGCTGATTTCTGTCCAAATTATTTACCACTTTGTTCATAGAAATAAGATTTTCATTTTGAGTGAGTTAACAGATGATTCTTTAAATGATCTTTCCGAAGAAACGACTTGCCGCACTCCACACAGGATTTCTCTTCTGCACTCTTTAAGTTGTGTACTTAAATCCCTTTTACGACAGAATGACTTACCACACTACACACATGTATGCGACTACTGCCACGTATGAGTTATCAAATGCTACATTATTATTTTAAGATGGAATGACTTGCCACATTGCACACATGAATACATTTTCTATCCTATGTGGAAATTCATATGCACGATTGCCTCTTCTGCCTTGTGTGACTTATCAAAGGTTGCCTTAAATTTATTTTACGAGAGAATGACTTCCCACGCTGCACACATGTATGCAACTTCTGTCCTGTGTGAGTTATCAAATGTTGTTTTAATTGACTTTTCTCAAAGAATGAGAGGCTACACACAACACATGAGAACGGCCTCTGCCCTGTGTGAATTATCAAGTGCCTCTTTAAACTTTGTTTCCGCAGGAATGACTTGCCACACTGTTCACATGTAAACGATTTTTTTGCTGTATGAATTATCATACGTTTCGTCAAACTGCCTTTCGATCTAAGTGATTTACCACACTGCTGACATTCACGAGGCTCACCAAACGGTTCTTTACCTGTGTGAATTACCAAATAGTTCTTTAGAGCACTACTGTGACAGAATGACTTGCCACACTTCTCACATACGTACAGTTTGTGTCCTGTGTGAACTACCAAATGGTTCCTTAAGGTACTATTATCACCGAAAGACTTTCCACACTTCTTACATACGTACAGCTTTTGTTCTGTGTGAATTATCATATGTCTGTTCAAACTACTTTTCCGGTACAATGATTTGCCACACTTCTCACATGAATGCGTCATCTGTCCAGTGTGGATTGCCATATGTTCAGTTAAAGCACATTTCCAATAGAATGATCTGTCACACTGCCCACATGTGTACCGTTTCTCCCGTGTGTGAGTTCCCATATGCGCATTTAAATGTTGTTTCCGATTAAATGACTTGTCGCACTGCACACATATAAAGGACTGCTGTTCAGTGTGAATTATCATATGCTCATTTAAATAACATTTCCAATAGAATGACTTGCCGCACACCTCACATGTTTACCGCTTCTCCCGTGTGTGAGTTTTCATATGCTTACTTAACTGACTTTTCTGATGAAACGACTTGTCACACTGCTCACAAACATATGAGTCCTTTCTGTCTGATTGAATATCTCTGAAATACGTCCAGGATATCTTTGAAATATGTCCCGGATATCTATGGAATATGTCTAGGATGCCTATAAATTATGTCCTGGATACAAATAAAACATGTACTGAATACATATGAAATATATCGAGGAGACCTGTGAAACATATCAAGGAGACCTGTGAAATACGTCAAGGAGACTTGTGAAATATGTCAAGGATACATGTGAAATATGTCAAGAAGACCTGTGAAATATGTCAAACAGTCCTGTGAAATATGTCGAGGATGCCTATGAAATATGCCCAGGAGACCTATTAAATATGTCCTGGATACCAATGAAATATGTAAAGGAGACCTTCGAAATATGCCAACAAAACCTATAAAATTTGTCCAGCATAGCAATGAAATATATCCTGGATACGAATGAAATATGTCCCGAATACCTAGGAAATATGTCCTGGTTACCTATGGCATATGTCTAGGATATCTATAAATATGTCCGGAATACCTATGAAATATGTCCTGGATACTTATGAAATATGTCCAGGAGACCTATTATATGTCTTGAATACCAATGAAGTATGTCCAGGAGACCTATGAAATATGTCCAGGATATCTATAAAATTTGTTCAGGATAGCAATCTAATATATATCCAGGATACCAATTAAATATGTCCCGGATATATGTAAAATATATCCTGGATACCAATGAAATATGTCCTGGATACCTATGAAGTATGTCCTGGATACCAGTGAAGCTTGTCCTGGATACCAATGAAACATGTCCAGGAGACCTAAAAAATATGTCCATAATAACTATAAAATTTATCCAGGATAGCAATGAAATGTCCTGAATACCAATGAAACATGTCCTGAATAACTACGATATATGTCCTGGATACCTATAACATATGTCCACGATACTTATCTAATATGTCCAGGATACCTATGAAATATGTCCTGGATACCAAAGAAATATGTCCTGGATACCTATGAAATGTGTCCACGATACGTATGAAATATTTCCATGATACCCATGAAATATGTCCTGGATACCTGTGAAATATGTCCTGGATACCAATGAAATATGACCTGAATAAATACGAAATATGTCCTAGATACCAATGAAATATATCCTGGATA
>JAGDQP010052587.1:0-13751 GCA_022664845.1 Lepisma saccharinum | reverse complement strand
AATTCAATGTCGCTGTTCGTTTTGTCCTGTCACGAACCGTTGACTAAATATGGCCTGTTTTCTCCCTCTGTATACCCTTACAACACATGTTCGAAATGACCACTCTGTGCAACAATGGTCTGTGCCACACTCCTCACGCACAGCCAGAAATGTCTGCACGCACGGCAGCACATGGATTCTCAATCCGCAATATCACGGACTTCAACATGGCTTGCCCCGCCCCCTAAGCATCATTTGTGGCCAATGTGGACCTCCAGACCAATGGCCTTTTCTGTGACAGAGCTGTCACCTGATTTTGGCACACCCCACCCTGTATTAACAAAAATAAATACCTTATTATATACTTATTACGAATTGATACATTCTACTTAAAAACGTTCAATGAGTGCATACATAGACAAAACAGGATATAAACAATATAAGCAACCACTGCTCGCGCGAGCTTCAAGACCATGCTTTAACAGCAGCACATACATTCATTAATGTGTTTCCTAAGCCTAAATTAGCGAACTTTAGCAAAATTTTTCTCCTATGCCCCTTTAGCAGTGGTTCAAAGTTTACTTTGGGTCAAAATCATTGTGGGAAACTTTCGAGAAAGTTTTGTAACTTTACACGTCTTATATATAAATTGCCATCTTATTATAAAATACTTGTGTGGGTTCTTTTCTTTCGATTAGGGTAAGATACGAGTCTACTTAACCAAATCAAAGTGACCTAAGAGAAAATAATTGTTAGAAAAGGTTTTTAAAATATGTGGAAAATGAAACGTGGAAATCGCATTTTTGGACACCTTACTTTGCGGCGCGAAAAGTTGAAATAATGAATATTGGAAGTAATTTCTTTCGCAGACAGATACTCCAGTTTGTGCCTGGAAGTTTACATACGAAAGTTTTCTCTACTGGAAAGATGAATTTTCGATTTTTGCCGGCTTTTTTGCTTTTGGTATTTTGGACCACTGTGCAAAAAGGAGATCATGCAGGGACACCAAAGAATAGTACAAAAAGTGTCAAAATATAATAAAAAAGTGTTTAGATTGGCTCAGTTACGATGTGCAAAAAAAAAAAAAAAAAAGTTTGTAAAATGTAATAGAAGGGGATGTTTTAGTGTCGAATTAAAAAAAGTTAGCGCTATGATTCTACTAACAATCGCGAAGGCTCGGTCCCTTGAGCGTCTCAAACACAAGCATTCATTTTTATAAACTAGGTTGGCAGCACTGACAACAGAGTTCTTAGTGTCGGGCACATCCAGAGTACTTTTCTATTGTGAGTACGCCAAATTTGGTGCAAATAAGTCTAGCATTACTGAAGCAAATTGAGAAAGAAATGAATATTGAATTTTTTAAATGGTTGCCAACACTGACAACTGTGGCGCCTCCCATGGCGGCTCTATCGGATTCGAGCTGGTCAACGCAAGACTTCTACAACGACACCTCAGGCACGTCTCTACACCTTGATGTTCATGAATTATATACCGCCCATTAAATTCATTTTATCTTGAGTTATATTTTCTAGACACAGGTTGGCAACACTGACAGCCTGGTGCTTGGGAGGAAGACACACACGGCGTGTTCCTATTGAGCCGAATAATGATTATATGCCAAGTTTCGTGCTGCTACGTTTACGTAATTTAAGCAATATTTTAAATAATGTAATTTTATAAAACATAGGTTAGCAACAGTGGCAAGTTAAGTGCTTGGTGACGTAGAAATCCACAGTATTTTTCGATTGTGTGCCAAGTTTGGCGTGAATCAGTTGGCCACACTGAACCAATACACCAATCAAGACGATTTCAGCGGCTCAGAGCTAGTTTAACCAATACCTTTCCAACACCACCTCAAACAACTCTCTACACTTTGGTGGACACGGACAGACGGACGAACTGAGCGGGATTAGGCTATAAGGCCCCTTTTTCTATCCCAAGTAGCAAAATTTGTTGTGACCAACGAAAATCTGATCGCATGGTTTGATGTTACATGCACGTTGGCCAGTACGGTACGGTTCGCCCTGCGTATTAAATGGCTGTTGGCCATAACGCTGGCCTGAACAGCGATGCCCAACGTAGAACCAAATATATGGTAAGTTCAGTGTGCATTTGAACGTTGGAATAATGTTGGCAACGACCAATCCGCAAGCTCAGAGGATTTGTGCAGGTTTTCGTTTTCTGGCGGCGAATTGTCCGCTACCCTTGCTTTTATGGTGGCGAATTGTCCGCTTTTTCATTTTCGGTGGCGAACTGTTCACAACCCCACCTACCTGACCTGAAGCCGATTTTATCCATTAGCACTGTTCTTCTGAACCAAATTTTTTAAATCGAAATTCTTCGCCTTTCTGATGATATGAGTACCAAGGAAATTACTTTAAATCGTTAGTTCGTTATTTTAAAAAATAATATATTAGTTCCAAACGTGAGGTTTAAATCAATAGCCCGAATATTTCAACAAATGGCTCAGCTCGAAAGATTATTATTATTATTCCTGCTTGTTGTCATTCAGAAAACAACATCGGCTTGCCGTTGCTTTGTGACTATTTGCTACCGAAAATATATCTTTTGCTTGTTTGGGATATCTGTCGAAATAGTGGAATAATTCAGAGATTTAAAAAAAAAAAGTTTTTCTTTCACTTTTATTTGAAATATGTATGGGTCTAAAATAATATTACTTACAACAATTAAAGTAGCAAAAAGATTGACCTTTCATACAGTAGTGTCTCCGGTAGATGAAAGGTTAAGCTCGTAGCCTTGTAATCAAGGTGTCCCGGGCTCGATTCCCGGTGGGTACACAAGTGGTTCGGATCCCACGTTAAACTGTAGGTCTCGTCCTCAGGACGTCATCATCATCATCCCATGGAAGGCAATGGCAAACCAACATGGGTTCACCTTGCCCAGGGATCTTCGGGTCAAAGACCTGCCTTCGGGCAGAACACCTATCGTCATCATCATTAATACAGTATCGAATAAATAACATGTATAACAGAAAATGAGTAAAGGAAATGTACTCCGTCTTCAAATTGATTTGCCGAAACACAGTTCCGGTGCGCCCGACCTACTTTAGTTTATTTAGACCTGTGTAATGTTTTCTGCTTGTACAAAAATCAGAACAAATAGTTGTGTATTAATTCCGTAGATATGATTCCCTTTCAAATTTTCGAAGTGAAACTAGTACAATTTCTTGAAAAATGTATATCAGTAATTTTTCTTTTAAATGACAATATATCTTCATAATAAAGAAATAACTTCTTGTTTACAACTCTATGAACATCCATATCAACATTATTATGATCCAACAAGAAGATTAGCTTTTAATGAAATAATTCTAACTACCGGCCTATTGTAATTGATGAAAATACAGCCTATCTTCGTGGTGTTTCCTGGCAACACTGTTCTCTCTCTTCGCTCGCTCTCGCCTCGCGCTAATGAGAAACGGTTTATTTACTTCAATGTCTTGCTTGGCTTTCAGCGGGCAGCTCCCGCGAAAGTCTCGCCGCGTTTCTAGCAGGGACACGCGAGTGTTTTTTCGTCCGCAGCGAGAGAAACCCGATCCCGCCTCGCGCTCGCGCTGATGTGGAAAGCCCAATCGTTCGTAATGTATTTCTAAACCGCGCGAGAGTTGTCCGCTCCGCTCTCGCGCGTATGTAAAAGCGGCCTAACACGTTACCAACCGGGCATACTGTTTTTCTTACGTTGGCCTTTTTGTTAGTTTACTTTAGCTTGGGCCAACTATTGGCTACTTTGATGCTTTTGTGCTTGGACATTGGTTGGACATCCATCATACCGTAAACCAACGTTGCCAACATAATACCGTTTATAGGCCCAACGAAGCATGTTACTTGGGATAGCTTTGCTATCGAGGGACCTAATACATTCAAAAATCATCTACAATTATTTGTAGGCCATAGAACTGATGGAAATTCTTAAACTAATAGCACGTTTCCGTCACTCTCTTTGATGGCATTTGTGTAATTTAAATCCCATTTCTTTACGAAGTTGCTCTATGCCTTTTGCATACAGCATCTAGTACATTAATTCGTGTTGTGCAGAAAAATGAAAACAAAGCTTTTCGCGTATTAGCAATAAAGGAGTTGCACTAACGACTATTCGGGACACGCCCCGAAATGTGATTTGGACACTTAGCTTGATAATATAAGCAGAGATTATGCTGAAGATCCTCAATTCATTAAATCTAAAGAGCTTCAAACAGCTTTAGGGTGTCTGAATACAAATATATCTACACAGGCGAAATTAAAATGCGACGCAAGTACACTGAAACAACCACTCCATATTTTGCCCAACCCTAATGAATGATGGTAACTTCTGCGCACGTTCAGAGCAAGTTGCACAAAACACTTTTACCCAGTCATCCACGAATCTTAAAATCATTATAGATACCAAAATCTATGGGAAATATGGTAGGCAATGTCGCACACATACACTATGCATTCCGGAAACATTTTCAGTAAGCACATTCACTGTAAAACTTATTTTTCATTCCAAACGTTACGTTCTTCTCATATGTTAATACAAGATTCGTACACAACAAGGGTTAATTTAACGTTGTCGTGAAAATACCAGAAGATATGTAAGGATAGGAGAGTCAGGCATAGTGGTGAAAAAGTAAGTGTTGGCACGCAGAAGTCTAGTTATTCTATTATTCTGCAGGGCACTTTGAATTTGTGCTGTCACGCTCAAGAACGCATTGTCATCGTAAAGACTACCTTACTATCTACACACAAAACACTTCTAATATGTTAGTTCACCTACCTCCTATTTTCGAAACCGGACTTGAAAGTATTTTCTCTGTTTCTCCATCTTCATCTACACAGATCACCTTATCACCTACTTGAGTACCTGTTAAATGAAGACTGGCTAATGTTTCCACTTGGCTAACATCAGAAGTCACAACCAGTAAATTCTAATTGATCAGACCGTTCGTATTCAGTTTCCTCATGGCCTCCTAAGCCGATTCAGGAATCAAACGAGTGATCTTCTGATACGGAAGCACCCCGTGGAGGAAGCTGAAAAGAAAAGGAATATTCCACACCAATTTGTACAAAAAGATCCCCTCTCTTACAAATTGAAATATAAACACTGAATTCTCTTTCATAGATGCTAATGCAATTGGCACCGGAAAAGGAAGCATCATTTTCTTACATAATACAGGGTTGCGACAGAATAAGTGAGTCCAATTTTCCCGACCTTTCGTAGTATTTCCTTCTGAGAATCGACATGCTAATACTACGAAAATAGTAAAATTATTTTTCTAATTGTGCGGTCTCCAACTACTCCTAGCCGTCCAACATGACTTCATTATATTCAATGAACATTAATAAATTGCAACAATAAACCTTGTCACACAGAACAATGTTGTTATCAATTATAAGACTGGTAACAACTTGTATACTTTCTTCCCTCTTCTTTAATACGAAGAGCAATGACTCAGTGTACCACAATGGGGAAGTGCAGTTCTCATACAAGTACGCACAAGTTTCTATGGAAATTCCGATTCTGTGAATATTTACAATTTTGTTAAGTCCTTTAGAGTATCAAAAAATAATATTACTTCTAACATTAAAAGAACACGAAGACCTAAGGCATTAGTAATGGACATTTTTCACCCTTATAATTTTTAACTCAAATACAGTTCCACTTTATTGATCGAATGAGAACGTTACACGTTCTCCGTGCTTTCTTGTAGTGATTTCCACCCATTACTTTCATTAACATACACTATTTGAGAGGAAATCAAGTTTTTTGTCTAACATTGTTTTTTTTTTTTTACCAGTGATGGACACAGAAAAAACTGGATGTTCCAGTAATGGACATACTATTTAATTCAAAATAATTTAAATAATCATTGCTGATGTTTGGAATACGAGTACTAAACAAGATTATGTATTAAATGCTGTTCTTCGATTATCAGATTGTTTCATGGAATTCGATTGAGTGATCCTTTCGAAGGTCCTGGGTTCGAAACTAGCGGTCGACCATGCATACTGAGGTTTTAACAGTTTTTTCCTGTCATATCAGACAAATGCCCTGATGTCACGTCCGATTTCTTCCCGCTTCCTTTTCCCTACAAAATCCCGGGCTGAGCCATAGACTCTTTTTGTGGTCATAAAAATGCAAATTCTAAGTTGTAATGAATAGTGTCCAATACTAAAACAATTATAATTTATTATAAAAGCTGACAATGCAATTACAATTAACACAAAAACACTAAAAACAATGTAACACTTTCAGGAATATAACACCACCATCTTCATAATATACAACGCAACTAACCGAAATCAATGCTAACACTTAGAAAGTACGTCAATCTAAATGTAAGAACCAATCAGATTTTACATCTAATTAATTTTTCACTTTTCGTCTCTCATTTCCAACAATCAGAACTCAAAGTTCATTAAAAGTTCACTTTGTCCAGGATATCGCTGGCCCCTCCTCTGGCAACATTCACTTGTCAATCATCCCTCCACCTATTTTTGCCAAAAAGCCAACAAACATTTCAATGAATAGATTTCCTTGAAAACTTTCTACCACCAAAAAAGCAAAAATAAACAAAAAATGAAAATACAAAATAACTTGTATTTTGTATTTACAAAATAAAATACAATAAAATTAAAATAAAATAAAATACAATACAATAAAATACACTATAAAATAAATACTGGCTTTTTCCGGTTAAAAATAACATTAATATAAAATGATTATGCACTAGACTAAAATGTTATGTTACTAAAATAACTAACTAACTAACTCTATGGCTTATAGAACTCGCAAGTTCATCGCCGCGTAACAAACGTTCGCCATTGAATTCTATCCTGGGCAATATCAAGCCAGTTTTCATCACAAACACCTACTTCTCGAAGATCTCTTCTAATATTGCCCTCCCAACGACGTCTCGGTCTTCCCAATGGCCTCTTTCCATCCGGTCTTCCAACCAGGATATAATATAATCTTCGTTTATGCAGTCTCCTCTACTCTCCAGTCATCTCGTCGCGTTTCGGCCCGTATATCTTTCTCAAGACCTTATTCTCAAATACACGTAATTTATGTTCATTTGCTAGGGTTGTACTCCAACTTTCGCAACCGTAAAGTATTACCGGCAAAATAACCGTTCTGTATATTTTTAATTTCAATTTCCTTGATATTAATCGCGATGTTAGAACTTTTTGGACTGAATAGAAACATGCGTTCCCCGATACTAAGCGACTGTTTATTTCTTCCGTGACCTCATTTTTGCTTGTTACGTATGCTCCCACGTATTTAAATTTGTTTACTTTCTCTATGACCTCATCCCTATCCTTCATTCCCTGTGCTTCGGTTTGTTATCATGTATTTTGTTTTATCTATGTTTACCTGTAGACCTATCTGATCGCACACTTCTACTAAGACATCGGTGTTGCTTTGTAGTGCATCTATATCGTCCCCTATTAAATCTACATCATCCACGTATACAAACAGTTGATTCAAACCATTCAATGATAGCCCCTTTTTGCCCCCTTTGATTTTTAAAATCGCATATTCTAACGCAAAGTTAAACAGTAGTGGGGACAAGGCATCGCCTTGTTTCGATCCGTTGCGACTGAAACTTGTTTTAGAGAATAGCAGAATAAGTAGAGAATATAGAATAGCAGAGTCTTTTTTACAAGATATCTTGATCCCATTTTGTTCCTCATAATAAAATTAATTATATTAATACAGTAATACGTCGAAATAACTTGTTACAAAATATACAAATATTATTTATTTAATCTTGGTACTAAATAAAAGTTTAATATCTTAACAGCAGCGCGAGGGTCGACTAGGAAACATCTGGTAAGCATTTATAGTAAAGTCAATTAGAAAATTAAAAATGGGGTGGCAGAAATTTTGATGTTACTTATCTGTCTAAATGTTGTAATAATTGTAACTTTACACCAACCTGACTGAGGTTTTTCCTTCAGTCACACCAGGCAAACGTCGGGATGGTACCTTGAAGTTAGCCACTTGCCGACACCTTTCTACATCCTATTCCGGCCTGGGCCTTAGATGCCTGAAAACCATAAATAATTTCAATTTAATTGTAACTTTACCTGTGGAGGAACGTTTTCCACATACGACGACGCACTGTCAGTTTCAGCGTTTAACGATCCTGCCGCAGCAACACTGGCGAAATTCATACCCTTTTGCAAGCTACCAACATTTTCTCTGCTAGACATGGGTTGCTTAGTCACCTGTTAACGAAGATTAATATGTGTTAACCAATGAAACATACTACATGGAAACGATATATTCGAAATAAATCAATATCAGTATTAGAAAAGGTACATTGGTGGAAATAAATATAAAATGTACTGTAAATCAAACAAAATAAAAAGATATTCGTTACTACAAGATTAGAATAACACACTTCCACAAATTCTAATTTTCTTCAGGTTGAAACAGACATTTCACAATCTTATATTTCATGAAAATTACATAAAGGAAGAGAAAAAAAAAACCATGAAAAACCACATTTCACTCGCCTTCAACACGCTAATTGAAACCTCTATGCTGAGTGGTAATACTGCACTAATACAGGGTTACTACAAACGACTCATCGGCTTTTGAAGTACTGTATTATAAAAAGTATTATACATATAATAATACGTATGAAAAGAAGCTTAAACTCTATAGAAGAATATTGATACATGAAAAGAAGCTTAAACTCAACAAGTTTTCATGTGACAAACCAGTGTCAGCAGGACTCCATCAAGTGGTACCAGCTGACAGAACGAGTTGCACCAGCTTGCGACACGAGTGTCCCGCGTGACTAGGTTGGGCGTGTGAGTGAGAATGACATGCTATGTTCGCATTGTCCCCCAGATCTTCTGATCTCACGTTCTGTGACTTGTTCCTTTGGGAGGTATGTTAAAGACCGTGTTTATATCGCACCACAGTGAAAATCACTCAAAAGGTAAGGACAGAACTGGGTCACACGCCACACGTCCAAGCGGTAAACAAGGGGGGGCACAGAAAATTTGTAGTGAGTGAGGAAAACTTGGTGAGCTTCCGCTTCTTTCATGTATCAATCATTATTAGATGTAGACTACTTTTGAAAATACAATATTTTGAAACTGATTAAACTCATTTGTAGTAGCCCTGTATTACCGGGAATCAATCTCAAAATAATCATCTGATATGCACATTTGATAAGGACTACTGTCTAGATCTTCACGAAGATACTATATTGTGAAAACAATTGTTACGATCTAGTCTAGACCCAAATACAATTCACATTATGCACTAGAAACTGAAAAGAACTCATTTGCAAAAAGAAGATACAACCGCTACATTCAACAGATAGTTAAAAAAAAAAGATAAATCCCTAAAAGGCCTTCACTTGATTTCTTATCGAAGGCTTCTAAGTTTTATCAACAGCTGCTGCTCGTTTTGACCCTGATAACTTCAGCTTATTTCCTTTGATTAACGAGTCTCCTTCGATTAGGTTTTACGTTCTCTTACAATCTGCGAAACGTTGCCGATTTTCCATTGTTTCTGATGTTCGTGTATGCCTGCTTTTGTATTCTATAATGTAAGTACCTCTCATTTACCTTATCTTACCATCTTATGCATGTTTTGAAACTTCATATTTGCATGGCGAGTGCAGGCAAAACTTAAATCTAAGTTGTTCATTGTTGATATTATCTTAAATATTATATCTAGAAGTGAAAGTAAGTTAACAAATATGAAAGCACATATATATGAAGTGTTACGTTGAAAGAAAATATTTTATTTCTGTTTATTAACCAGAATATCAATATTTTTTTTTTTTTTGTGCAAAGTTTAAGGAAAAAGTAAGAGAAAAGATTAAGAAAAGATTAATTTTGTGCTAGTGAAAAAACACACGTTATATTACATATTATACCCATTTGAAATTGATGGTAATACTGGAATGGAAAATATAAACACAAATAACTTGTTTATTGTACTAACAAATGATTAAGATTTTTAAAAATATTTTATTTCAATACGTTATGCTACAGATACAGCATATTTGTGAACTATACCGACAAACTTCTGGAGGTGATTCCGCACACCAAAACCAACCGAAATTTCCTCTGTCAATTTTTTGAATTCTGCACGGTTTCGGAGGTACAGACTGCCGATAGCATTGGAAAACGATCTTCAGAACTTCTTATACCTAACACCACGAACAGTAGAGCTGATGCGGCATGACACCGTCAAAGACTTTAAACCTACACTATCCTAAAGTGCGTATTTCAAAGTCCCGCAATGGATGCGCAAGAGATCCCCAAAGGAATTAAGGGATTTCCAGAAATTCTCTGAATTAAACATGGGTTGCAATGAGCATGAATGAGACCGTTTTCTACCAGGAAACGATAATTTGTTTGCGCCAAGTCGATATCTCAAGTACACAAAACGATTTTCTAAAAAAAAAAAGAAAAAAAAAGTGTGGTTGCATAACAATCAGAAGTAAGAATTGCAATTATCATCGGTCGTTTTATTTATTTGTTACCGAAGAGATTAAATATCACTACCATGCATTAAATCGGATGCTGGGGATGACGTATATCATCTTTACTCACACGGGAAGTCGTTTAATTCATGCTCATTTCTTCACAAATATTCCGGAATCACCTACTTTCTTTGAGGCATCCCTTGCGCACAACTTTGGAATACGCATTTTCAAATAGAGCAGGTTTAAAGTCTTTGAGAGTATCATGCCGCATCAGCGTCTTTGAGAGTATCATGTACTGTTCGTAGTGTTAGAAATATGAAGCTCTAAAGTTCATTTTCCCACTCTTTCGGCAGCCTGCAGCTCCGAAACTATCCAGATTTCGAAAATTTGCCAGAGGAACTTTAGTCCTGTTTTAATGTGATGTGAATCTAACAACTCCAGAAGTTTGTCGGTGTAATTCATAAACACGCTGTATATGAACTACAGATGTTCATAGAAACTCTTATTGCAGAGGAAATACAACCTTTTCGACAACATCAGCTTTAAAGTAATGACCTTGCCCTGGGTAGTCATACTTTTGCCAGCTTTCATACCATTTGTCAAAAGAGTCCTGCAAGATATTTATTCTTACCTCCTTCAAAGCGCGGGTCACATACGTTTTGACATCTTCGGCTGAAGTGAGCCTTTTCACCAAGTGAACTTCGAAAACAGATAGTAATCAGCAAGATCTGGAGAATACGGAGGCTGAGGAAGGACAGGTATTTATGAGGTGCTTCTTCATCTTGAGTGTCCTGGATGTGGATTATCTTTACTGGACACGCGACCACTTGTGAATCGCTTGTGACAAACACGTAACTTGATTCTGCGACATTGCTCTCTCCCCATAAGCTTGACATAACACAGTACATGTCTCATTAAATGTCTAATAATCCACTTTGATTGAAAATTTGATGTTCACACGCTGCTCTTGAAGCGTAATATTACTACTCCGACAAATTGCCTTAACGCACCGTACTGTCTTAACCTTGATACGTACACTAATTAACTATCTGCTATATTAATCAAAGCACATCAGCTAATCCCTCTAAGCTTCCACATACAACGACGTGGCAGCCAAAGTTCGGTTTAGTCTACTTGTTTACTTAAAATGCCACGACACGGAAGATGTTGATGTATGCCACCATCGTAATCTTACACATTGAACTATTATTCTCAACAAAATTTACAACCATTTTACTTATCATTATATTTTATTTCTCAACAAAAGTTACAGACGAGTTTCTCACGTCTTTTCTTCTCTCTTTTGTATGTTTTAGAAATAAAATGTGTATTTGAAAACATTGTGTAAAGGAGTACATGTTTTTTTTTTTGGGGGGGGGGGATTACCAGGTTAGATCCGACCGACAACCATGTTGTAATGGATGTGGATAACACTTTCACCCGCCATCAGATGCATGTAATGAAAATTCACGTGATGAAGATATTCATTCAACATTAAATACATCATCGAGTATAAAAACTAATTCCCCATCCATGTTTTGATTCTTTTTCATCCTTTGTCGGGTGTACATGATCAATATTCAACTGATGATGATATCATTCCTTAAACAGCGCATGCGTCACCAAATATACGAACAAATTTGTAATCTCAGGGTGACTAACAAAATGCTCCAAGGAAATACTTCGTCAATTTCCTGACTTTTCCAGGTTTTAAATAATTTTCCCTGTTTCCAACCTTTTTATCGTAATTTGTTTTACCCCTTTCTAACTACCAAAATCTAGAACACTACTTAAATAAACACACCACCACATAAAAGCATCCATCAGAATACTATGACTAGATGCAGAGATTTCAAATATTTTATGATTTTTTTTTTTTTTTTTTTTTTCAATTTCATGCAGTCAATAAAATCTTAAAGCCCAGATTCACAGGACCCCTTCAACTATACACAAAATGTAATTTGTTCTAATTTTTTAAATAAAATCGGCCAATATGGAATGGCTATTTTCTTACATCACGTCCAGTGCTCTTGAACTACATCCCAGGTATTCTGTCAACTCAATGAAAACCTTCGCTCACAGGATCACTTCAACTGTGCACAGTTTTAAGTTTTGAACCAAGTTAGATAATATGAAATCGCCTTTTTCTTCCATCAGATTCAGTGCTGCTGTTTTCACATTCTTGTTTTCTGCTACATCTAGGCGGTCAATATTAGCAAAACCGAACTTTTACTTCAAATATTTACAAAACATTTATTTTAAAGTTTCGAATAAAATTAGCGAATACAAAATGGTATAGTTTTCAAACCATGTCCTACATTCTTGTGCTGTAAGTTTTTCAGAAACTATCTGCTGACCAATTAGATCTGCCTATCTCTGAGCCTTCTAAAGTATTTCAAATCTTTTGACTTGTAAATCCTTTACCAGGAACACGTTTCTTCCTTGCTCCTTCCACGGCATCCTCTATTAACTCTCTTTCTGCGCTGCTCTGTAGATTCTTTGTACAGTGCATATATATTACGAGCAGAGTGGATCATATACTTAGTGATTTGGAGGTGCTCTAACCCCCTGATGACATTACTCTGCCATATATCTATCTCCGTGTAACTTCAGATTCTTCCATATGGTTGCCTACTGAAGATTCTTTGTTAACAGAGAATCTTCTCTCAACACTCACATTGCTATGAGACAGCACATACACTAATCTCATGACAACTCAATTTTCAACATCATGTACTGAAATGAACCAATCATCCCAAAAATGATCCACGCTCCTTTCCTTCTTGCAATAAGAACCAAGTAGAGGCTCAATATGTGGTATGGAACACGAACTTTTGAATTCGTGTGCAGCTCTATCTGTACATGTACCATCCATCCACTTTCCTTCAACCACGGCAGTTCGAAGTGCCTCAAGTCTTCTCGATGTCAGGTTCACGTTACCCGTAACACACAGATCACATGCAAACGGAGCTCTTGTAAGCCTATAAAAAAGTGGAGAACGCAGAAATAAATACTTGCAGGCAAAATCTCACATTGACGAATCTGGAGAATTTCAAGATCAGATACCTTAGGTGAATTCTTCAGTGCACAGTTTGTAGAAATACTAAGCGAAACTTTCTTGGCCGGAAGTAAATTTTCTTGCTGATTAACATCAATCTTCGCAATGGAAGACCTCACTTCCACGACTTCAGGCTTAACAATTCGCTCCATCTCACAATGGTCCAGATTCGAAATCTAACTGGACAAAAAGCGAAAAATAGACTTGTGGTGGAAAAACCTAAGAACCACAGCATCATCATCTACAGACTACAGA
>JAGDQP010052585.1:0-13751 GCA_022664845.1 Lepisma saccharinum | reverse complement strand
TTTCGAATTATTATTATTATTATTATTATTATTATTATTATTATTATTATTATTATTATTATTATTATTATTATTATTATTATTATTATTATTTTCATATAAAAATTAAGAAGCGAGACTATTTTTCTTGCTATGACTTTTGTAGAGCTCTTGTAGAGTCGGCAGTTTGTGGAGCTCTGTGATATGATATGAAATGATAAGTGTTGGAAAGAAGATATTTTTAGATGTGATATTTGATTACCCGGCCGATGAGGTCATGATTTACGGGTAACCAAATTTCTAAGATAAAACTAATTTATCCGCAATACTTATCGCTTCGCGTCACAGAGTTCTACAACTACTTCCTTGTCTGCATTAAAGAAATGTAATAATGTCTTTTGATTTTCTTCAAATTTCGAAAATCGATAAAAAGTTGAAGTGGGCTCAGTGCCAATTCTTAAAGTGGATATGTTACTGATCAAAGACCTTGGTCGAGTCGATCTTGAGACAACATTTTTTAATCAACTATCGAGAAATTGTCTTTTACTATACAGAGCACACCTTTATATTGAGAGAAAAGAAAGAAAATGAATGATAACCATTCAGAAGCTCCTCACTTATTAAGTCAAAAGGGATAGCCCAGCAAAAATGTTTAAAGTACAACAGCTTTAAAGATTACTTTAATTGGTTGATTCAATTGTTATTAACGTCCTAAACGAGCTGATGATCTTGTGGCGACAGGACCTATTTATTATTATTATTATTATTATTAAAGTAGGTTCCGCAGCACTCTGTTCGGACCCGGCGGGAATTGAACCCGTGATCACGCGCACAGAAAACGATCACGCAGACCTTTCGACCAGTAATGAAGACTTATTGTTGGTCTTTAGGGTTGTGTGTCGTCTTTAATTGTGGTTCTTCCCCAGTATTCGATTTGTTTGTTATATATTAAGAAGGAGGTAATCCTAAAACTAGTGGTTGCTTGCAAGTTTTCATCTACTACCTGTTTGGGTAGAAATTCAAAATCTTTTTACCCTGGTTGAGATGATATTCGGACCGGAGGTGAAATCATCATGCACCAGGGAAAATCCCTAGCAACCCACCATCAAATTGAACAATGGTTCTTCCCCTCCTGAATTCAACTGCGCGTTTATTCACGTTGGCATAAAAAAGGGGGAGTTCGCTCGCAAGTGTCCTGGACATGTAAGCCTAAATGTCTGTTAAGATTATACACTTCCATGACTGTCCTTCGCTTTCAGCTTCTTCATACACCACTCTCCGTTCATCTGCAGCTCTTGCCATTAACTTGGGCATTACATTCTCACATGGCTTAATGAATATGCTACAAACTTCAGATGAACCTGTTGCTATGGTTACATAGGGAATGAGTGACGTTCCAGTCATACATCATTTAGTATACACTGACGCCAAATTTCATTTCTTTAGTTGGTTACGTACGGTTCTACGTCACTCGTTAACGCAGGATCAAGTCGAGTGGGCAAGTGCACGCTCTTCACGGTTGTTAAAAGAAGAGGCTTGAGGAGTAGGTATTCGCGCTAACCAACATACAGAAGGAAGGGAAAGGGAGAGAAAATTCTAACATCCTCTGCTCTCTCCGCTAGTCAAGCGTTAGAACTTGTTGCATTCAGGCCATTACTTCAAACCCAAGTAGTTGAAAATAGATCTATAGGTAGGATTAGAGTTTTTGAAAACTCTTCGTATATTGTATGCGGTACAAGTTTTACTTGTTTAGTTGTATTCACGTTCTAATTGAGCAAACCCTATAAAGTTGGAGAAACTGACTAGTATTAAGCCTTAATCAAAGTACCTTTCTTTTTCTTGTAACGATTTTTGTTCCATAGAAAAGCGTTTGTTAGTTCATAAGAAAAACATTTTACTCTCGTATTTGTGAAAAGTTATTGAAGTTTAAAAACAACATTAAGATTTGTTTCTACAATGTCAATGTATTGGGTGATTCAAATGTCGTTTGCTTCAATTAATAAATTAGACTTACGCAAAACTGTTAAGTATGATAAAGGTTCATAAGCTAAATTGAATGAACCCCAGTGCTCTACCAAATCGAACTTTGACATCGTTCTATTGGGTGTCGTGTGTTGCCAGTACAATTCCCATTG
This sequence comes from Lepisma saccharinum, assembly GCA_022664845.1. Lineage (NCBI taxonomy): Eukaryota > Metazoa > Arthropoda > Insecta > Zygentoma > Lepismatidae > Lepisma > Lepisma saccharinum. The sequence continues at coordinate 11,637 of JAGDQP010052585.1, read as the reverse complement.
TTATTTCTGACTTTTCTGACCAAATTTCGTTATTCTTCTTTATTTAAGTGGTCTTAAGTGATCTCAGGATGCTGCTAGGCTAACACTGAAAATCCATTTGCTCCAACCGGAAATCGTAAGCTACTCCGGCTAGATGAGTGCATGGTTACGCTTCTGATCTTGTAATCAAGAAGCCCTGAGTTCAATCTCCGTTAGAGATATATTGAACATTGTGGTTCGAAATTCACTTAAAACCGTAGGTTCCATCTTAAGAACTCCAATACCGTGCTCACCAGGATCGATACATTATCACTTCACCTTGTCTAGCTCAAGAGACCCACAGGTTATATAGCTGCCTTCGAACGTAACATCCCTCATCAATAGATAGTCACAATATTTTTCTTTCTTCTCTGAGAATGTAGGCTACCTTTCTAAGCGAAATATTCATTATGATGATGATAGGTGTTCTTCCCAAAGAAGGGTCCTGAACCGAAGGTCCCTGGGCAAGATGAACCGATTGGTGGTTTGCCATTGCTTTTCATCGGATGAAGATGACGTCCTAAGGACGGGATCTACAGTTTAACGTGGGGTCCGAACCACTTGTCCCCACCAGGAATCAAAACGGGGTCTCCTTTATTGCAAGGCAGATTGCGTTACCATTCGCCCACACGGGAACTAAAATAGGAAAATATCAGTTTAAAGCAAAAAATAATCTTCCATTGACAAGGTGCACCGATGGTGGTTTATCATTGTCCTCCATAAAATGTCAGATAGTGATGGCGTTCTAAGGGCAGGACCTACAGTTTTAAGTGGACTTCGAACCTCTTTTGTCCCCACCGGACATCGATCCTAGCTGGGACCACTTACCTCTCCATAATTTTCCAAAACAATTCTAATCTTTCAGAAAAAAAAAACATAAGATGTTGCTTTTTTCCCCGTTTAACTCAACGTTCGGGTCTTTCTTCCTTTAATAGAGCAGGAATTCTTATTACACAATTAAGAATTACGTAACGAATTTTTCTCCAAAAAAAAAAAAATGCGTCAGTAACTTATATCTATAGTTGACAACACTGCATATCATGCTTCTGGTCACTCTGCACATGCGCATACTGCATAATCGTGTAGAGCGAGGCGCATCGTTGATGTAATATCTAAATTTAACTAAAGAGGAAACGGTAAAAGAGAGGAAAGAAATGTGTGGGCAGTTTATGTTGACAGAAGGCGCGAGTTGTTATCGTAAAGCGTTAGACCGCGTAGACAGGAATTACGATTCGATGCAGCGAAAAAAAAAACAAGGACGATGAAATTGAAGGAAGAAGAAGAAAAGGATACTTCTGACACATTCTGTTTTCATGTTAAAATGAAACTATGAATGACGTGTTTCTATTTTTGACAGAATTAGTTCACGACTAACTTGCTTTGTTAACATTTCTTGAACATGAACTGGAGAAAAAGTATACATATATATATTATGATACTAATCATTTATGGCGCAACTCAAATTTCTCTCTGAACCTTATCCATTTTTCTATATAAGGAATCTTTTCCTTGACGGTAAAGACTTTCTTATCTAAGGGCAGTTCCGTGAACTCCCTAATTTTCTGAAAATCACTTGGCCGACTTCATGTTCTAGTGTTCTGGGGGTAGAAATGGAAATTTTCGAAAAATCTTCGAAAAAATCTTCTTCAAAAAAATTATTTTTCCGTTTTGCATTCTCCAAAAGGAAAAGAAATCCAGTTGGTCGTTTTGGCATAATTTTATTTTCTCCCCACACCCACAAATTTTTCGAAAATTTCCTTTCCTTATTATAAATTTTCAGGATTTTTTCCATATTCTTATTTGGGAAAAATGCGTTTCCCGATCTTCAGTTATTTTGCAAGAATGGAGTGTCACAGACAGGCTCTGAGATTCTAAAACCAAGGGGGGACACATGAATGTCGTTATAAATTTCAGAATTCAGAGTAAAATGTCTTTTATCTTTGACATTCCAGAATGGATGCACGGAAACTTGAGCAGCGCTCTGCATTGGCTAGTTGTCCACGTAGAGCTCAGCATCTAAATGACCCAATGTCGTCACATAATGTACTCATTTTTGTGGAAGTAGCTTTGTTTACGTTGATGGAGCTAGGAAGCTACTTTCAGAAATGAATAGTATTAGCCCAGAAAGTTGCTGAATTAATGATTCTAGATGGGAATTGCAACTAGAGCGTTTATGATGACTTAATTTCTATATCATATGATTGCTTATCCACTACAGTAATTGCAAATGTCTATGATTCAATTTAATAGTTGTTCAATTTTCATAATTACTACACCAGTATTAGAATAGTGCTTAAGAAATTGTTTAAAGATCTGCAAAGTTGAGAATTTTTCAGGAATCTATACACATACTGAGTGCAACATTAAAAGAAAAATCGAGTTTAATTGTCTCATTATTGTTTTGCACGTTTGTGTTTCAGTGTTGTAAATATATAATGGTACGAAAATGAAATTAAATATTTTATTTCAAGCATAGAAACTCGAGAAAATATTAAGAATATTTTTCTTTATTATTTCTTAAATTTCACATTTCCTTCCATATGAAATTCCACTTTGCAAGTTTACTGTAATATATTTCTGTAACCGTGTATTTGAATTTTATTTCTTTGCCTTTTGCTAATTGACTTGAGCTATTTTGCTTCATAACCATCCCACTGAATAGTGTAGTAATGTGTAATTGAATATCAGCTTCATCGTATTATTCTCAACTTCACAGGAATCTAGTCAAGATTTTTACATAACGCCTTGTCTAGCTGCAACCCAAATAACACTAGAGTTAGGCAGGATATCGAATGCAACAGGATACTGAGATTTTTCCTAACTTTCGATATAAAAGCAGGAATTTCACTGGTTATACGAACATCTTAAATCTAATGAAGATAACCGTGGCTTTGCATTCTGGAAGTTCTGGGTTCGACACTAGTGGCCAACCATCCTGACTGAGTTTTCCCAGGGTTTTTCTTCAGTCACACCAGGTAAATGCCGGTCCTTCAACTTACGCACTGGCAGACTTCTTCCCCCATCCTTTCTCTTTCCCCAGCCAGCCATATATGCCTAAAGACCATAATTCAGTTCAATTCAACTTTAATTAACTTAAATGTTTCTGTCATTAAAGTGGATTCATCTACCAATTATTTATTTTGGTTGTTATCTTGAAATAGCAGATGGGAAACAATGTAAGTGAAACACTCAATATAAGAACTATAATCAGGAACTATATATCTGCAATATGATAGCTATTCTCAGTATTTCTTTCAGGGGTTGTCGAGGGGGTTATACCCTCGCAGGAGTACGATAAATGTCACTAACAGAAACGTTATTAAACGCCACCAATAAGACTCAGAAAGGGAAGTGTCAAAATAAAGAGTTCGAGTTGTGAGATGAGGCACGAAACATCTAATATAACATATAAGAAATGGACATGTGCATATTTATAGTTGTTGAGCGCCATATGGAACTGGGGAGAAATCCCGAAGAGTGATTAAAGTTTGATGGGAGAAGACCAAGGCGAATATAATTCAAGAGAAAGTAAAATTACGAATTTTAAAAATGCGTAATTCCAGACTATCTAAAAAATAATCAATTTGTGCAGAGGTTTGTAACACTTTTTATCTACCAACCTTACTTCAGATATTCTTATCCTCAAATTTCGTAGGCGAAATAAATACCTTGTTTATCAAAGGAAATAAGAATGTGTCGTGCTAACATAGCTTATGGTACTGGAAACGGATACTGAAGTAAGTGTAGCCATTTGTCAATGTTTTTAACGCTATAAATTCAACAAAAATACTCTTTAAAAAACTGTGTTCAGTAAATAACAACTTCATGTTAAAAATGTACCGGCTACTAAAAACAGTCAATTACTTTGTATTATCCACATTCATTTTCTTTCTGTCTGCCTTTTGCTAATCCATCTTTGGCAGGTAATCCACGTACGGTCTGCATTACTTGGTGCTGGTGAAGTGATAATTTGTTTTGATAACGAGGTGAAAAGCGACAAAAGGCCATGACGTGTGCAAAATTAAATCAACCTCAAGACGCTTTTCAAGACGCAGTAATGTTATGTCTCTCAGGTGTGTGAATGGTAACACTTAAGGGAGTCTGGGTTCGATACCCGCTGGAACACAAAGTATTTAGAAACCCTACTGCAATTCTCGTCCATATGACCGTCACCTTCATCCGACGAAAGCCAAGAGCAAACCACTATGGGTTCACTTTACCCATATTCTACTCCTTCGGGTTCATCATCACTGAGACATGGAACACACATCATTATCATACTATAAACAACCATATTGGTGATTGATTCCATAGTGAACATGCCAGAATTTGGTATAAAATTAATCTTAGCAACATCATTACGGAAGAGACTCGTTTCGACATAAATTACGGAGAGACCCTTGTCATCTCTTTCTCTTCTAAAGCCTCTCCAAAGGGGGGGGGGGGAGGAGAGAGAAGACAAGTGAAACATGGAAAACACTTCAGATGAAGGACAAATAGCTAAACGTTTGAAACGGGAGAATGATGATGCTTTAACATTTCACAACGAAGTGTCAAATTGATAAAAGAGCGCTCTGTCGTAGGCGTTAAAAGTATCCTTTCCAAACTGAAAGTCTTTTTTTAAGTACTAGCAATCTCTATGTAATCAGTTGTGATGTCACCATATTCTTACATAACATTATTATATTTATCCGTATCATTTTCCTGCTACTTGGCTTTTTAAGCAACTATGATTTTTTTTCGTTATCTTGTGTTTTGTCAGGAAACAATATTTGTTTCTTTAACCATAACATCATTTGCAACTGTCTATCTACCTCTTTGAGCTCCAGCTTACCATTACCTCTAGCTTCCTTCGGAGTGGTTCCGGGTTTGATCCCCGCCAACTTGGGAGCTACTTGAATTAACAAATCTGGGACTCCAGCTTTGAAAGTCAGGTAAATCTTTGATGGAGACTGGTTGCTCTGATTACCGTATGACATCTCTCTTTGAAGTTCAAATTTTAATAAATAAAGTTAGAAAGATATATATTTCATAAACATATTACAAGTACTAGTAATCCAATAATATTTATCTGTTCATATCATCTTTAAATGCTAATTTTACATGCTCGTTTTGTTGGATGGAAATTTTAAGATTTCATTAACAAAATTTATTCTCATTTTTTATTCAATTATTTCTTTTTTATTTGTTCATTTATCTATTGTTTGCAATGGAAGGTTTCTCCTAACTTAGATATACAGGGTGTTTCAGGATTAAAGGTGAATAATTGAGGAAGTGATTGCACATGACCAGTACATAAAAAAAGTTCATATAAACATATATGTTTTCAGCCTTCATTGCAGAGATATACTTACAGAAACGTTGTGCCATGGTTACAAGTTTGACCCACTAGCACTACACAAAATCACTGCGAAAGTGAGATAACATATTACAGGACACTAAGGTCACCTCTACAATGCACAAGTGTCAGATCAGGTGTTCGAAAACGTCACAATTAACCTCAATACACTTGCGGGCCCGCACCAGTAATGATTGTGTACATTGGCGCAGTACCTTCCTGTTGCGACGAAGTTCGTCCGCTGCGACGCCGAAGGTCCTCTGGTGTGTTCAGCGTACGGAGCACCATGCCATTCGACGCGCAATGTAGCCCACTTCCTTAACACAGAATACCCAGGCCGATGGATAGGACGCTTTGGGCCAGTTCAATGGCCACATCGATCGCCCGACTATCACCCATGGATTACGGGATTTGGGGCTGGTTAAAAGACAAGGTGTATACGCGTCAGGTGAACATACCAGAGGAGCTTCGGCGTCGCATTGTGGCCGCAGTGGATTAACTTCGTCGCAAGAGGGTGGTACTGCGCCAATGTACACAATCATTGCTGGTGCGGGCCCGCAAGTGTATTGAGGTTAATTGTGACGTTTTCGAACACCTGATCTGACACTTGTGCATTGTAGAGGTGACCTTAGTGTCCTGTAATATGTTATCTCACTTTCGCAGTGATTTTGTGTAGTGCTAGTGGGTCAAACTTGTAACCATGGCACAACGTTTCTGTAAGTATATCTCTGCAATGAAGGCTGAAAACATATATGTTTATATGAACTTTTTTTATGTACTGGTCATGTGCAATCACCTCCTCAATTATTTACCTTTACTCCTGAAACACCCTGTATAAGACAATATTCTACGAGAAGTACAAGCTCTCAGGAAATTATCAAGTTTTTTTGAAATTGGTTCGAGTTGAACTTCTTAGAATGTCATTCGCATAAAAATTGAAGTACTTATATTTCCTCAAAATTCGACATCAAAAAATTATCTACAAAACGAAAAAAAGAATCGAGCAATTCCACGAATATGTCATACCCGATGGTAAAAATTGAAACGTATAAGATATAAGATAAAATGAATTGTATGGGCGGTAACAGCACTATGGCTTACGCCCGTCCCGTAAAATTGAAACGTATCATGGATTTATTTTAATTAGCGCAATCGATTCTTAGAAGTTATAGATTCATGTTTACATAAAGAAATGAAAAAAGTCATTAGTACAATGACGTAATTAATTAGCTTTTGTTTTGGGGTTATTTAACAATGCACGAAAATAACTACAATTTTATTTCATGTTAACAGTTAATTATTAAGGTAAAAATGTAGTAATTTAAAATTTAAAAAAATTGGAAAATTAAACTTCATTCTTTTCTAAATTGACATAAACTATTGGTTTGTTTGTTAATAATCGTCCTCACGCCTGGAAAACATTATAAAAATCTACTACATAAATATGTCACTGCGTTTTGCTCCACATATAAAAAGTACTATACACTGCAGAATACTTGATAAAAAGTAAATTGCTCTTGTATGGTGTTTTATGGTTCAAATGCTGAATAAAATGTATTTGGAAGTATTTGTATAATCACAATAGATTTTGTGTAAATCATTAATATCGGATGGTCAGTGAGTGACGCTCTCAGATTATGGTGAGTGTGCTACTTCCAATGTACGATGAAAAGTACTGTCTACTGCAGAATATTTGGTGAAAAGTAAAGTGCTTTCATGTGGTGCCTTAGAGTCAAATGCTGAACAAAAGTATTACAAATGTTGTTCCTAATTACAATAAATTTTCTGTAAAACATGAACGATCAATACCACGCGTCACAAACTGACATTCAGAATATACTTTTCGACTGTAATTGCGGTATATCACCGAGAGGTTCAAAAAATGCAAATTGGACATATGATATGCCAGCAGAAGTACTGGGGATCACGTTCTCGATTAAATAACACACACACACACACACACACACACACATATATATATATATATTTAAAAAAAATACTATTTATTATATAATATTAAAGTAGCCGTCACGCACTGACATTTTCACAACCCGCACTTCCACTTTGATATACATTTCCCAATCTCTCTGAAAGCATGGGACCAACAAAACTCTCTAATGTACTACTTAATAGGAGAAAGTTTGAAGTTTTATTTTCGTTAAAACAAGATCAAGTTGTAGATAGTAACAGTACATAGGAAGATGAAAAGAGCCTGATATACTGACATGATCATGCAATCGAGTTTAAATTATAATACTTGCCAGACCGTAAATAAGGCTAGACAGAAATATGTGATTCATTTATGCCAACATACAAAAGAAAAAGCTTAATATGTATATATTTTTAATTTTCCATTCCAACATTTTTAGTTCTATAACTCATAATTAGAATTAGTAACAATGTAGTTTTTTTTTTTTAAATAATCCAACAACAGAAGCTCATTATAAATTTGTACGAAGACTTGTTAAAGTATTTTTAGTAAACACACATACCCAGGGCTGCAGTTTGTATTTTTGCAAGGGAAACAATATCTGATTTTGGAACCCCTTCGAAGGAGCCAAAAATGTACAACAGCCCTTCCTTATCTTCATTTGCCGCATCCAGTCAGGTGTTTGATTCTCCCAGACTCACATGTGGAGGATGTCACCCCTAAATTCTCGAGGGCATCCTCAACTTAAATTTTTTTACGGTCGAAAACGATAGAAACTGTGCAAAACTGCACTTACACCCTCCATTTTTTGCTTTACACCCCCAAACTGAAAATCCTGGCGGAATCTCTGGAGGCACTTGCACCCTTTGCTCTCCCGTACTTGCGGCTCTGGATACCTTCCAAGAGCTGATTGCACTAATCTACGAAATGTTCACTGTATGTTTGACTTTTTACTACAAGACTTTATTTATTCGTAGAATCGCTCTAATATTGATTTAAAATTTTTAACTTTTGGAACATAAAAATTTTGGCCACGCATTATATTTTGTAGTGATATTTTATCTATATATAGGATCTGTAGTTGAGTCCGTTAGTTTATTTCTATCAGAATGTACAAAAATAAAGCAATACTTACGAGTAAATTCATCTAATAATTCACAGATGTCAGTGTGTGACGGTGTGTTTTTCCTCCTATACGCTTATTATATTAATATATTTTTGATTTTTTTAAATGGAAATTAAACTTAAAACATTCATCTTGAATGTGCTTTTCTTATTTTTTGGGGTTGTGGTGGTGGTCCATACTTTCAAAGAATTTTGGGGAAATATATGTCAGAGTGTAAGTGCGGGTTGCAAAAATGTCAGTGCGTGACGACAACTTTAACATTAAATAATATATAATATTCTTATTGATTACGTGTTCTTTCACCGGGAATATATTCTTCAATATCTCCTCTATCCAACGGTGCTGAAATCGCCTTTGTTGCAATTATACAAACAGAAGTTATAAGGCAATTAAAGTCGAAAAGTGTGTTCTAAATGTCAGTGCGTCACACGTGAAATCTCAATGTCATCGCTCAATCATAAAAAATAATTTAAAAAAAACTTTTAAAAACATACTTATCTAAACAATTCTTCTAAAAAAGTAAAAACAAAATAATTTTGTTTATGCATGACTAAAAAGAAAAACATGTGGTACCCTCACATATACATGTTACTTTATAAATTCTTCAATTGGCATGACCCATGCTTTTTTTAGTCATGCATAATAAAAATTAGGTTCTTGTTTTTTACTTTTTAGTACGAATTGTTTAAGGAAAATTTGTCTTTAAAAAGTTCTATTTTTTTTATTTTTTAGAGTTATTTCTGTGTTCGGATACTTTTCCTTGTCCTATATATTGTAAGTTGATGTATGCCACCCGAATCCTAAACTATTCTGCAACCAGTCAAACGCAACATCGTTGCGGGCTGGTATTTATTTTAGGATAAAACTAAAAAGTTCAAATATGCTTTTAAATATATAAATATATGGAAGTAACAATGGGATATTGTATTGTCATCTGACTTACGTCACTGTACAAAATATCATCATTGTATGACGTCGGGAAATGAGTTCATTTTTTACCGTTGCAAGACTTAAGAACACGATGAACCATTGTGAATTAATTAAAGAAAATTATGTAATTATTGTATCCACTCAAAAGCTATGCCCCCCCCCCCTCCGCCCACACACAAAAGAAATATACTTTATAGAAACAAACCTTTAAAGAAACGCATTAAACTTAGAACCTCCTCCTTCGTGAGTCGGTTTATTGATACACTGTAAAAAATAGCTGTGTTAATTCAACACAATGCGGTGTCCCAGCGTGACTACCACTTTTGTGTGTTAAATCAACACAGCACACGGTGTTGATTTTGGTACTGTGAAAAAAAAAACGTTACGGCTACAATGAGATTTGAACATGGGTTCCTCAGTTAGAAGTCGAGCGTCTTACCGACTTCGCTAACTCGTCAGACAGAAAAGACATTAGATGCAAACTATATTTAGGAACAACATTTGAATTAATCTACTACACTATACATTTAAGCAGTGTAGAGGATCAAATATAGGTTGCTGAACCCCCAAGACAAACTAAGTTACTTGCACGATTTATCCCATGGTTTAATCACTTCCTATTTGTCAATTGAGAACCATAATTCCCATTCATTGAGAATGTTCTATTTCTATTAAAGCAAGCAAGATGGCGACAGCCAAACACTGCTTTCTTATCGTAACAACACGTCAAATGCTTCGCTTGCTTTCATAGAAATGGAACATATTCTCAATAAATGGAGATTGTGATCCCTAATTGATCAATGGAAAAGTGATTAAATCATGGCATAAGTCGTGAGAGTATCTTTGTTTGTGTTTGGGGTTCAGGAACATTTTTTTATCTTCTATATTGTTTCAATCTAGTGCTCTTTCTATCTGACGGTTTAGCGAAGTCGGGAAGACTCTGGGCTTCTAACTAAGCAAACCATGTTCAAATCTAGCTGCAGCCGTAACTTTTATTTTCTCCCAGTACCAAAATCAACACCGTGTGCTTTGTTGATTTAACACACAAAAGTGGTAGTCACGCTGGGACACCGCATTGTGTTGAATTAACATAGCTATTTTTTACTGTGTAGTTGCGGTAAAAATAAGTCTACCGGTAAGCTGCAAAATCATGCTATTTTCTTGTTGCTGTTTGTGTGTGTGTGTGTGTGTGTTGTTTGTTTAGAAAAAAAGGATAAAAATGTAAACTGTTGTGTTTAAAAAAAATATATTTTCCAGGCACATTTAGTGCTTCTTCATAAACTACCAGCAAAAAATATAATTGGTTATTTTGTGGCTAAACTGTAGTTAAATTGTAATTACACTGCTTTCCATCGGTAGTATTCAATTCAATTTAAAGGATGTTTTTATGTCTCTCTGGGCATAACTTTTTAATGGATTTATCGATATTTTTAAACGTAAAACGTTTTGAGGAGAATGTTGGCCTGATAATTCCGTTGATGTATTATTAGGATACATGTACGAGATATTAAAAAAACAAAACAAGAAAAGCATTTCTTTTTGTGAATTGAACGCCTCAGCTACGGTCAATTTTAACATGTTATGGGTTAAAGAAAATTTCGGGTGGATTTTCTAGATCACCACACAGACAATCCGGAGCACAACCTAGAAATTCTAGACCACGATGTGTGGTATAGTCAGAATAATCTAGATCACCGTACAGCCAATCAAGTGCATGCAACTCCACACAACACTTTCTGATTGAGATTTCTCCAGGAATACCGGGATAATGTTTCAAACTAAGTTCTGGCCTACTTCCTTCCCATTTCCCACACCCTTCCAGTACTCTATCCCGTCCTGAGCCAAACTGTCCTAAAAACCATAAAGAAATTAGAATTCAAATTCCACATTGCATTTTATTTTATAATTTTGATTTTATATAAAAAAGGTAAATCTATTCCGTGTGCGATACTCACGCGCCGTGAACGGCGCTTTGGAGGATGTGGAGATAGCGCTCCACATATTGTCAACCACGTTATGAAGTGAGGTGGTTTGATCAGTCCCACGTTCAACAACCTTTACCTTCCCAAGGTGCCCAGGAATTCCAAGGACGCTCTGGTACTCAATTTGATAGGAGGCTGAGTGCACTTCAGAGCGCCAGGCATGGGAACACTGCGAGAAAAGTCTTCAGCGTCCTGGCCTGGATTTCAACCCGGGCCGCCCAATTCGTGGTCAGGCGCGCTACCGCCTGAGCCACAGTAGAAAAGGATTATATTAGATAAAGAAGTAGTTAAAACAACCATAAATTTTCAAAAA
>JAGDQP010052584.1:0-13752 GCA_022664845.1 Lepisma saccharinum | reverse complement strand
ACGTGGCATAAAAGTTACCGTTGTATTAGATTTGTGCGAACGAAATGACCGCTTTGACGCCCGGTGGGCAACGCACCTTGGCAAGACAACACAAGGATCGACTAAAGTCAGGCGTCTAACGTCATCAACTCTGTATACGTCCAGCAAACAGGCCGGGGCATCCAGACAGTTAGGAGGCAGTGTGTTGTTGAACAGCGTCGTATGAAAGTGCAGCATGGAGAGCACACAATTGCGACTGATTTTTCTTTATGAATTCAAATTGGAGCATTCTGCACAGCAAGTGGAAAAATATATTAACAGTACATTTTGGAACAGGCACCATTCGTCGTTGGTTTGTCAAATCTCATTACTGTAACATAACATTCCAAAATGAGCCCCGTGGGCACCAACCAGCATCATGTTCGGATGAGCTGCTCAGGAACACCGCCGAAGTGGACCATCGGAAAAGCGTTCGTGCCACTGCAGCCCAGTTAGGCACACACCACAGCACTCTCAGTCGGTGGCTCTGTGTGATTGGTAAGGAGAAAAAGTTGGAACTCATGGGTGCCACATGAGTTGACACCGGCCAACAAGAATCGCCGTCTAGAGGTGTGCAGTTCTCCGAGTGTAAGGAATAAGCGGGAAGGTTTCCTGGATCGGATTGTCACTTCAAACAATAAATGGATCTGCTGACAATCGTAAATGCTCAGGACAATGGTTGGATTGTGATCAACGTCCAGGACAGTGTTCTAAATAATCTCTCAACCCACGGAAGGTGTTGTTGCTGGTATTGTGGTCTATGGTGGGAGTGATCTATCATGTCTTTCCCAGGCAAGGTGAAACCATCACTGCAGATCGTTACAGTGATAAACTCCATGGTATACTCCGCAAGCATCCAGCAATGGTCAATAGACATGGTGTCATGTTGCACAACAATTCCCGCCCACACTTCAAGCAAAGAACGATTCAAGCTCTCCCTGAGTTATAGTACGAAACCCTTCCTCACCTGCCGTATTCCCACTGACTACCACCTCTTCCGACATCTCGATTACTTCTTGGCAGGGAATACCTTCCTTGATGATCGCGCGGTGCAACATCCAGTTGATGATTTCTTCGCATCGTAGACTCAAGACCTTTTTCGCCATGGAATCCAATAGTTGGCTGAACGATGGCAACAGTGCGTGGCTGCATCAGCGACTACTTTACTAACCAGGTAATGTAGTTTGATTTTTTTTTTTTTTTTTTTTCCCTTCCCGACATGACGTTTCGGGGCGGACATTTTATTAGCACCAACCGAACATTTTGTTGAAAATCGCGCATGTTGTTGCCCAAACAATTTGAATATAGCCTCGTAATCCTCCTCAGGCGCCAACGTCCATGGGTATTAAGTAAATAAGTAACAGAAAGTAAGAATAAAGGAAGAAAATGCTGTAAGAAGAGTGCAGCTAAAATTTCAACTGTTTATATGGTAGCAAAATTTAATTTTCATCCTCAATTGTTTTAGTGTTGCCAGATCATACATACGAACACAAGTGTATATGTGAATGTAAGAAACTACTATTTAAAAAAAAACCTGCACACGTAATGTAATAAATGAGTTAGAAATTGTGCTTATTCGCGTTTCCTGAGAAATTCTTCTATGAAAGGCGACCACGATTTGTGTAAATCATCAATCTCTGCGTTCTACCACTTTTTTTTTACTATATGTGGATGACTTGCAACGCTCGTTGCCTTATGATCAAAGGGTCCTCGGTTGGATTCCCGATACGGACACAAGTGGTTCGGAGCCCACGTTGAACTGTAGGTCCCGTCCTTACGTCATTTTCATCTAATGGAAGACTGGAAAACCAGCATCGATTCACCTTGCCCAAGGACGTTCGAGTCAAGACCTGCCTTTGCAAAGAACACCCATCATAATCATCATCGTATATAATTGGTAGTAGTGAAGTATTAACATTTTTAAAATGAAGGTTTCAATTTGCCAGTGTGCCACAAATATTTCAATAAATCTGAGCACCGGAAGGTCTTCGATGAATAAGCTCATGGATAACATACTACTAACATATACACAGGTCATCTCATCAGTCAATTCACAGACTGGAATTTGCTCTACCTTTATCTAAAAATATTAATATTAAACAGTTTATATTGGTAGATAGACGAAAACACACCAACATAATGGATGTTAGGCCCTACAGAGCTAGTGATCATAAAAGTGACGGAAAAGTTATGCATCCGAACAGAAAAGGCAAAGGATCAAAACAACTGAAATTCGAAGTTAAATGATGAGATAATCCGATCGTAAGAGCAGATTACCAACTGGAAATATCAAATAGGTTTGAAATCTTAGCCGACTCCAGTAGTAATAAACATGGCATTAATAACGAAATTGATGTAAGTAAGGTGTACGAGGCAATTCGTGATACAGTGAAGCGTGCAGCGAAGGAACGTTTAGGTCAGAAGAAACAGCAGAAAAACAAGCCTTGGTTTGATGAAGAATGCCTTAAGGAGGAACGGAAACAAGCAAGACAGCTATGGCTAAGTAATAGAAGCGAAGCAAATACCAACTATAATAACGCGAAACGCAACGCCACACGAGGAGTCAGACACAAAAAAAGGAGAATATCTGACCCAGAAGATTCAGGAGATAGAGGAAAACGGCAAGACAAATAACATACGAGGTCTGTACAAACGGATGCCTAGATTACGAATGATTAGAAACGAACACGGAGTTCTTCAAGCGGATCAGACTAAAATTTTCGATGTGTGGAAAAAAAATTTCGACAAACATCTTAATGTACACAACGGGAAAAAAAACAGAGGAAATTAAAATATATGCAGCAGAACTGTGGATACCCGAACCTAGCGAGATCGAGGTCGAAATGTCGGTAAAGAAATTGAAAAATTTCAAATCACCACGAATAGACAATATTCCAGCCGAATTAATTAAAGCGGGAGGAACGGCACTAATCAAGAAGCTGCATAAATTGATAGGCGCTATACGGAGAAACGAGGAACCTCCAAAGGAATGAAAAACCTCAATAATATTTCCGGTTTATCAAAAAGACGATAAATCGGACTGTAATAATTACCGCGGAACTATTATCTCCCAACATGTAACGAAATACTGAGTAATATACTGCTAACTCACCTAAGTGTACACGTAGATAAAATAATTGGAGATCACCAATGTGGATTTAGAAGAAATAGATCCACGTTGGACCAGATTTTCGCCTTGAGACAAATCTTAGAGAAGAAATGGGAATACAATGGGACTGTTCACCAGTTATTCATTGATTTTAAGAAAGCATATGACTATCAAAAGAGAAAAATTATACAATATCCTGGTACAATTTGGAATTTAAAAAAAAAATAGTGAGGATGTGTCTAAGCGACCTCATAAGCAGAATACGGATAGGTAATAATATGTCAGATAATTTCAAGATTCGCAACGGATTGAAACAAGGTGATGCCTTGTCACCTTTACTGTTTCACTTTGCGTTGGAATATAGAGATTCAGAAAATAAAAGAGGACAGAAACGGACTAATACTGAATGGTTTGAATCAACTGTTCGCATACACAGATGATGTACATTTAATAGAGAACGATATAGATGGACTACAAAGTAACACCGATGTTTTAGTAGAAGCGTGCGATGAGATAGGACTACTACAGGTAAACAAAGAGAAAATACAGTACATGATAACAAACCGAAACACTGAATACGAAGGAAATAGATACATAACAATTAAGGATGAGAACATAGAGAAAGTAAACAATTTTAAATACTTGGGAGTATATTATATAACAAGCAAAAACGAAGCCACGGAATAAATAAAAGGACGCTTAGTATCGGGCAACTCAGCGGACTTCGCGACTCACCTGATGTTGTGAGAATAATGAAATCACGACGACTAAGATGGGCAGGCCATGTAGCTCGAATGGGGAAAAAAACGAGGCTATATTCCATCATGGTTGGTAAGCCCGAGGGAAAGAGACTGTTGGGAAGACGTTGGTTGGATAATATTAGAAGGGATCTTCGAGAAATAGGTGTTTGTGATGAAAGCTAGGACATTATCCTATGGAGAACATTTGTTACTGCGGCGATGAATTTCCGAGTTCCGTAAGCCATAAAGTAAGTAAGTAAAAGTTTCAGTTTCCTTGTGTTTCAAAATTATCCCTTTTAAGTAAGGTGAAGTGGAGAGGAATGGCTCTACTGCAACAAGAAAATTGGGAGCAGGGCCATTCATCTCCTTTCTTCCTTTCACTCAATTACAGCGACCACGCCTTTGGCGAAACGTTGCCACCTTTTTTTTTATGTATGTGGGTGTGTGACGTTCCCGTACACTGGTCTGTATCTTCATATATGTAACCGTTTTAACTACCTTATTTACCAAATCTTTCTCCGCGTAGATAATTCTTAAGCTACATCAGTCTAAACTTTCGCTATCTCTAGACAAAATTTGGAGTTTGATGCAAAATTTAACAGTATTATATATATTATGATGTTAAAAGTGTTTGCATCAAAATGTAACTAAAGAGTAGCAGAGCAGGTGTAGTATTTCAAGTACTTCAATAATTATTGGTAAGTTAAGGGATGAATAATAATATTGTGATCCTTTTTTCACTTTCTTACATCTAGAAAACAAGGTGCCCGGAAGAGAGTAAAACTTTCAGTAATGGACTGGAAAACAAGTACAATTAAAATACATGAACATTTAGAAGCCTATTAATGCAGGAGTCTTGACCATTAAGCTCGAAATACACACAAACTTGTAAAAATAAACGCATATTAATGCTTGGAGGATTAACTCTACAGCATACAATAACAAAGCAGGGTTGAAAAAATAAACACGTTTTTTTTTAAAACAGTTTTTTTTTCGTTTAAACTAGGTGCTTAGCAGGGAGATTAAATGTAAACTCTGATTGATAATTGCCATTAATTGTTGTATTTGTTTGACATGCGGACAACAATATTTTAATCTGTACTTATTCAATCACAACTCGAGTAAATATTAATTTTGTAAGTAATTGATGATGGATTAACATAGTTTTTCTGTACTTTTATAGTATGAACTTATATAACTTAATATACATTATTTTTAAATAGCTAACTTTCACAGTGGGATAATACACATTCAGCAGCACGCAAATGTGGGACAAAACTGCACCAAGTTTTTAAGTTTTCTAATTATACAGTATTGCCTGACCTGGACAATACACGTGAGGTACCATACATCCACTGCCAAACGGGAAGTACCGACATCAAGTCATCGCGACGTAGAATGTTATTAAATTTCGGGAAAGACCCGATTCAGGTCGAGTCATCGCGACGTGGAATGTTATTGAATTTCGGGGAAGACCCGATTCGAAATAGTTTGAAGAAAGGAGATCGCATTCGTCTTTCAACGTCTCTTGCCGGATTTCGCTTCGGGAAAGAACCGATAGTAGATTAATTAAACCATTTCTTGTCTGCTGTTGCTCTGGACCAAATACTGCATGAATATGAACCTTAAAAAAAATGTATTAATTTAAAAAATCAATTTTTAGTTACATTTTATACCCAAATAACACAACATTTCTTAAACAGACTTTTAAGAGTGGTCTCTTAACTGGATAAATACTTGTTATATACTATATAGTTGTATTTACTTAAACAAAGTCCTTTTTTAAAAACAGAAACTATTCTTTTTTTTCTTAAAAAAAAAAAAACATCTGGTTTAAACCAGCCAACCCTGTGACAAAGTAATAAATGGTGAAACAATTTATGGTAGTCTTGTCTTGATGCTTATTACTTTGTGATTTCCACTCATTTTCGGCATCTCTTAACATTTTAAAGTACGAGCCTCATCGGCGATACGCAATCTGGATGCTGTTGTTCACAGTTTCTATGGGCAGAGTTGCCATATGTCAGGTATGTCGATGTGAAATCTTGCACTGCACCGCCGTTATTTTTGCAAAACTAGTTCAAAAATGCTATCTTTTAAACTGGACAATGTTTATGTTAGCCAAGATATATTAGATTATGTATATTTTAATATGATTTATGGAAACATTCCCAAGACGAAAAAGAGTTCAAAATACATGAAAAAAAAAAAAAAGAGGGGGAAAAAAAAAGTCGGCCATATTTTTCATTCCTCGGAATTACAAATGTGTTCCTTTCGGGGTTTATTTGATTTCTGGTTGATTTTATATCTGACGTGCGTGTTGACGGGATTGGTTTAGGAGAGGATCATGCCTGAATTTTTTCCCCAATGTTCTCTAAGTTTTGGTATATTCTATCAGACAAAACAAGATTAACGGCTATCCCAATAAACATTATTATAATTTACGCACAGGGTGAAGTGAAGTACGAGTATTTGAAAAAAAATATATAAAAAGTAAAGAAACAAAAATAAAAAAAGAAATGTGAACGAGAAAACCACTCTTTAGAACTTCTGTACCGGAATTGATGAGATGATAAACTGCTAAAAGGATTTTCAGTCGTTTCACTGAAACATCAAAAACAACAGAAAAACTACATGATTACGGATAAAACTATAGTTGCATCAATTACACTCTTACCTCATTAGACACGAAAAAAAATTGAACCTTTTTCTCATCAACTTCTATGGGATTTTGAACGACGTTATAGTTGTCTACACAATTACTGTTGTTAGAAGCCATCACTGGTATTCATTTCAATGTAAAACGCCGTTTAAAGAAGAGCGTTCGCTTCCTGAAACAAAAATAAGAACTTCACAGATACCTTAGTTTAATAATGAGTTAGCAGACATTTCGGTATGAGCTCATTAAAATTATAAGATATTTTAATTTTTTTCACCTCTGACAAACGCAAATATAAAAATTGTCTTGAAAATTAATTTCAAGCTACTTCTCATACTGAGTGACTTGAATTTCGGTAAATAGAAAAAAAAAGTCACCCTTGAACGTATCAAAAAGAAGACTCAAACTAGCAAAGTAATCAACGAACTTCGAAACCCTACAACGTCAAAATGTATTAAAAGTAATTCAATTCTATAATCAAGAAGGTATATTTCATCTCCTTACATATTATTCAATCGAGAAGAAAGAATATACCTATTACTTACTACAATTATTTAAGGGTTGAGTATCGACTACGCTTATCAGAATTACAGGTATAATCACACACATACTTGACAGAATAACGAAAGAGGTCTAATTGCTACTCCGGTGGTGAATTTCATGCCAAATGGGGAAGCGCTATGCAACAACACTTATTCCGTACATATTATAATAGATGAAGCGACGCATACCAGTAGAAGCTACGGTAAGTTGCCCCATTTCGATTTATTTTTAAAATGATTTCCATAGTTTAGTGGAGGACAATTAAATCAAGCTGGTTCCAATTGCGTACTAGTTTCAACCAACGTAAAATACCGCAAATGACTTGCGAAGTTATCTGTTATTTATTTTTTTGCTAAATATAAACAAATGTTTCGAATTATTTCCTAACTTGAAACAATATACTGAAAAATATTGCTACAACTTTTCACTTGACCTTAGTCTACAAGCTTAGTAATAAATCTTCCTGTATCTTAACAAGCCTTAAAGAAGCAGAAAGAACATATTAAAATTTCAATGTTGGAATTTGGGAATCTAACACAGCATATCTGAAGATTAGTGAATACATAGCCTTGTAATATGTTGTGGTAATTAGCCCAGTAATAATTTCACTAGTGAATACAAGGCTAATAATCACCACAACTAAAACTTTTGACATACATGTTCGTATTTATTACAACTAGTGTCTAAGCGCCTAAAATGGCAGGTGAACTAGCTTCACAAAACTTAAGAAACCGATACGATAACATTGGTGATTTTCGCGGATATTAGAGGTAAAGTACGTATCCAGAAATACACCTACGTATATTTTAGATGGAGTAGGCTATTTAACATCCTAGAACAATACCCAGAGCGCGAGAGAAATGAGTAAACGACTTAAAAATTAAGAGTTACACAAAACAACAAAGCAGACACATGCTAGGAGTAATTAGGAGGGACGCGAATTAATTCGATCTCAATTGAAGGCAGAAGATGTGATTAAGACTGAGAAACACATGAAGATCAGATATGAAAAATAGTCAGGTACTACAGCTACGGAGTGTCAATATCATGCTGCTCGCTCATTCCAAGTCAAAACGAACAGATAGAAAGTTGGACAATCCAAGTGTTAACTAGATTCCCACAGAAAAGAAACAAGAAGACGTATAACTGTAATCAAGCGTTTTTCAGGAGCTGCATGGATGATTTATTTTTTTAAAAAATGAGGTAGACCTTCATACAGTAGGGGATCGAAAATGGCTAAATATTATACATATACAAGGTGGAAAAAATTAGGATTTATTTAATTGTTATTAATATTGTAAACGAGCTTGTGTGAGCTTCTAAGGCCAGGTCCTACAGTATTTGGTAAAGTGGGCTCCGAACAACTCCGGTCAATAAATCTCGGGAGAAATTGAACCTATGACCACGTGCACAGAAAACGAGCGGACTAACCTATAGGCCAATCTGAGGTTATAAACTTTAGGAGCAAAAAGTTCTCGTGAAATAAATTTTCATTGAAGGAAGTCATAAAAGTGCGTAGTTTCGGAGCTAGATGAATTCAAAGCTAGGAAAGCATCGGCAAAAATGTCGTAATATATATCCAAATAATTCGGTAAAGAGCATCGGATTAGAAAATGACAAAGTTGTTCCCAATAAATCTATTTGAGCGAAATTTGTGATTGACGAAATGGTGCATAGAGGTTCTTTCCAACGCAGTTTTTTTTTTTCCAAGGAACTAACAATGCACAATAGGCTGGCATAGAAATCCCTTGAGAACATAATTTTTGTAATGCAAACTTAGCTGGAATCTATTGGGTACAACATGAGTTTTATAATTTGCTACAACTGCATGGCTTACGCCATGATTTGACGATATTACGCCAATTCTGACGATGCCACGCTAGCTTCCAACACTCCTAGCCCCAAAATTAGGCATATATCTACACTTCTGGCAAGGAGTTTATTTTCTTGTTCTGATGACAAATTTTCAAATTGAATTGTATTAATGTATCATCTTTACGCTTCTATGGTACATGCCGAGAAGTTTTTCTTCTTAGGAATTGCACCTTCATTTTTTTTCCGATCTGTATATGATAAAATAGAATACAAAAAATACATTACCGACGAGTGAGTGCCGTAAGTAAAAGAGGTTTAAAAAGATTATACATATGAGTTGACAAAATGGCGTCTCCTTAACACTAGTCCCGCACCTGTCCGCTCTGTCCATTTTCTCTCCTACCATGTGAAAACACTTTTGCGAAACGTAACCGCTTTTCTTTTGTGTTTGTGAAGTTCCTGTAGATCTATATATAAGATGGTAAAAAGGTAGAAAAAAAGGATACTTACATTGGAGAATACTAAGACAGTTGTACAGGAACTTCACAAACACAATAGGAAAGTGGCAACGTTTCGCAAAAGCTTTTTCACATGGTAGGAGAGAAAATGGACAGAGCAGAAAGGTACGGGACTAGTGTTAAGGAATCGGAAAATTGACTAGATGGATCGGAGAAAACATTAAATGGAGAAAGAAGTGCGGAGGTTGTTAGGAGTAGGTAAGGGCTTCCAAAAGGAATAAAGGGTAAAGAATCAGACGGGACAGGACGTTTGGGCGCCGCCATTTGGGCGCAAGACCGTATTGTAGCATATTTAAAGTGAAAGAATGTTTCCTATCTCATTTATCCATCTGTAATAATAAAAATAATATTCTTTCATCTTTCAAGATTTGTATTTGCTGCAACATCCCGTCTAACTAAAAGTTGTGAAAGACGAGGAAACAAAGAAACCTCTGATTGGCTCTCCAGGACTCATCAGAACTTGTTGCTCACGATAAGGGGCAATCAAAACACTTCATCTGTTTTGTTTAATATTCGACACTTAATGAGGCACGCTATATTTTTGAGTCGACAAGCTTGCAGACAAGTATTTTGAGGTAGTAACAAAATACCTGACAATTTCCGCGTATTTACTGTTATTTAACAGTTTACGATACATTAATTGTTATGTTTACATAAAGTACTTGCCTTTTGTTATTCAACTGCTTTGGTAAATTGTTTATTGTATATTCGAATCATGCTGTCAGCCATACTAAGAGGAGCCATAGGAGCACTTGTCCTGTAAGCTTCCTCTTTTCGGGTCACCCTATTGTTATTTGTTGTCCATTGCAGCTATAAATTTGGCTATACAGTTTATGCTAGGTAGTGTGCCTGTATACGTATTCGTAATTAGAAAGCGTTTTTGTGCTGTGCGTCAATTTCTGGACAAATTCTTATGTGGCAAAGCAACGCTTTTGATCGGTTGAAAAAACGGTATGCAATAATGATTTTTATTCGTAAAAATTTCTACGAGGCTCGTCGAATTACGATGAACGCCAGACCTCGAAGGCGTCATCGGACTGTGGAAAGTGGATCATTAACTGTCTCTGGAGTACTGCTTGCGTTCTTTCTGCACTGCGCTTACCCCAACTTTTTTCGATTTTTGAAAATTGTGGAAATGCAATACCACAATTTCGGAAAATGGACAGGATGAAAGTTCAGGAACTTTGTAAACTGAAGTGACAAGTGTGTGTAAAGAACTTATTTTTGCTCAGACTTTTAACTGCTCAACCTATAACATCATAATTTGTGGGCAGTCAAATATCCTGGCCAAAGCCAGTTCTTTACAAGTTTGATCACTTCAGATTATAGTCTTCTGCTGACTTCCCCAAATTGAAATACTGTCCTGCAACTTTCCACGCCGGTTTACGCATTCCTTTGAAAATCAAACCACAGGTAACTGTCATTTGAACAAAAGCCAAAGTTGCGTAAAAAAAACGCCTTCAGAAACGTTCGATGTGCTTAATTTTTTTTAAAATTTAAAATGGATTGTGTCAGGTTTACAGACGTCCACATTTATTTACCTGGTTTACTTGGTAAAAATGGTATTTCAAAAACTGACTCGCACTGTTACTCCTTGACATCAAACATACTGACATATAAACATCTCACGCTCGAAACTGCGTTAGGAATTTAAACTTCCATGGTTGAGTTAGTATGCTGCTGCGTAGTCTCACTAAAACTCAATGAAGACATATTGTATAAGTTTAACTTGTACTGTTATTCCTTTAATAATACCTGCTGCCATACAAACACTTCTCCCATCTCTTTCTAACTGTTACAGCTGAGTCAGGGTTCAGGATTTTCAGGATGTTGACTTGAAAGGTTTCGTCAAAGGCTCAGCAGTGATAAGAAGTGTGTTCAGGTATGGGCAGGTGCGGAAGTTGTGATTCGGCAGAGTAGCGATAGTTGTTGATGCACATTGTTAGAGAAGCTTGGGTTTCGCCAACGTAGAAGGCGGAACATTCATTACAGAGTAGGAGATAAATGAGGTTGGAGGATATGCAGTACGTCTTGTGTCTGAAGTAGCGGTAAGTGTTGGAAAGAGTAAGTCTTGTGAGTGACAGGATGTTCGAAGATCAAACTGGGATGAAAAATCCCAGTCCGGGGCTCCCGCATCTGTTCCTCTGATGACCTACTCCAAAATTATTTCAGTACCCTCTTCTAAGCTGTCACTGACCGTGGATACCAGCA
Source organism: Lepisma saccharinum (assembly GCA_022664845.1). NCBI lineage: Eukaryota > Metazoa > Arthropoda > Insecta > Zygentoma > Lepismatidae > Lepisma > Lepisma saccharinum. Next base: position 2,139 of record JAGDQP010052584.1, on the reverse strand, counting down.
AAACGTCATCCGTAAACAACTGGATCGAGAAAGATCACCCTAACTCAAACCCCTCCCCACGAAGCTCCCTCCGCTCCCAATCTTGTCACCCAGTACCACCCCAGGCTTCGAACCCTCTAAAAGTTAGTCAAACTGGTGCACCCCATACTCACTACGTCACCTGAAACAGAAAGAGTTTTCCAGGCGTGTCGCAAAATAGTCTTCCGCAAACCTCCGAATCTCAACACGATTCTCACTAGAGCTGGACCAATCCTGCCCCTCTCCCTAAACGTGGCAAGTGCAATAGACCCCGCTGCAGAACCTATTTTTTTTTTATTTCAGTCTGACCTTCGAACATCCTGACACTCCGGTACTTGCATACCTTCCAACCTCATTTATCTCCTATTCTGTAATCTATGTTCCGCCCTCTACGTTGGCGAAACCTAAACTCTTCTAACCCACATCAACAACCATCGCTACTCCTCCAAATCACAACTTCCGCACCTCATAGTACCTGAACACACTACTCATCACGGTTGCACCTTTGACCAGTCAGCATCCTGAGCCCTGACTCAGCTGCCACAGTTAGAAAGAGATGGTAGCAGACATGCAGTTCTATCCTTTCCCCCAAAATATGAACCCGGCCTCAATTGCTTATAACAGCCTGCAGCGCAGTTTCTTTTTCTTCTTCCATTCTCATCTTCGTTCCGTCTCTAGTTGCACTTTTATTCAATTTTTCTATATTATTTCTTTATTCCCCCTTTACCCCTTCATTTTTATTATTATCCCCTCTCCTCTGATTCTTTACCCTTTATTCCTTTTGGAAGCCTACTCCTAGCAACCTCCGCACACTTCCTTCTCAATTTAGTGTCTTCTCCGACCCATCAAGTCACCTTTCCACCTCCATAACCTGACCACACCGTTATGCAGCAATAGTTGGCAACATGGCGTCTCCTTAACGCTAGTCCCGTACCATTCTGCTCTGTCCATTTTTTCTCTCCTACCATGTGAAAACGCTTTTGAGAAACGTTGCTGCTTTCCTATTGTGTTTGTGAAGTTCCTGTAAATGTCTTAGTATTCTCCAATGTAAGTATCCCTTTTATTTCAACCCTTTTTACCATGTTATACATACAATAAAAAACTTAGCAAGCTTTTACCAAAGGCGCAGTCACGGCATAGAGCAGACTTAACATAGGGAGTGGTAACGCTTTATTACTACTTTCTCTGTGACTACTCCCAGTGGTTAAATTCAGCCGGGGCCCACCAGGGCTCGGCCCCAGTACTTTTTCATTGAAAGGCCCCAGAACCTTTTACACTTTTTGGTACAAGGTCCACTCATTTTAAAATTTCTTAGTTCCATTATGCATCCCAAAGCTTTATGTGGTATTCGCATTGTAGCTATCACTTACTTTTCATTACACCTTAGAAATGTTCTTGAATTACGTTCTACAAATTCTTTGTTATTACCGATCCAAAGTCCGTGCTCTAACCACTGGACCACGGGGTCTGAGTTGCCCTAATAGTCATAAAAATATTCGAAATAGTATAGAGTGACTTTCGCCTTGAATCCATGCAATATTTTAGCCTTCAAGGGCCCCGGTAGTTATGTACTTTTAATTTAAACACCGACCACTCTTCTATATCTCGTTTCTACTCTACAGTACGACGTAACCACGCCCTTGGCGAAAGCTTATCATCTTTAATTTGTGTATAAAGTGTTTGTGGCCATGCATTCGTAAGTAACCTTTTCTGCACCAGTGCTCTGAAACTCATGTTCTCGGACGTTACAATATTATTCCTTAGCAAATTTAAATGCGAAAATATTATTTAAGATATTTTCCTACGATGCATAGTTTTTGAGAAATTAACAGAGAAAGGAGAAAGACTGCTACGGCCAGGGTTTGCCAAAGTGCCAGTAGGTTTTCTCGGGTTAGGCAGCCTTTGAAAAGCCCCACTTTAAACCCAGTGTTTTTTTTTTTTCATTAAATTTTACCTTTAAATGATTCCTGAAATGAGGACACGTCACAGAAGTGAATAATAATGAAAATCATTGCATTTTAGATTATTAGAGTGCAATCATGACTGTCATTCTAACTCTAGAATAATATTGGTATTTAAAATCTACAACACTTTACCTTTGTGATAATGAAATACAAGGAA
>JAGDQP010052583.1:0-10614 GCA_022664845.1 Lepisma saccharinum | reverse complement strand
GTGGTACATCTTTGACGTCAAAATTACCGGAACGGAATCGACGAAACCAAAATTGCGCGTGATTGGCTGTTACAGTATCAGGACCATAAACACTATTCACATTTGCAGCCGCCTGGCTTGCATTTTCGCCTTTATCGAAGAAAAACTGTAAAATATAGCGTATTTTCTCTTTGCTAGTGTCCATTTTGACGCGCGCTCACACAACACTGAGTCAACTCATCACAACTATCTGAACAGTGTTTGTAGTACGCAATCTCATCGTTTGAACGCCATCTCGTTGAACCCGATCGGACTTATACAACGCGAGATACAGATCACTGAAGCCATCTATTGGCAAAATAATGGATTACTTTTTACTACACCAGATACAATCACAAAATACTACATATAGAAACCAAAAGCCATATTAGTTCAAGAGAACAGGTGTGCAACTGGAAAAATTATCTAATGATGAAACCGGATATATTTTTCGGGAGATGAAAATTATCAGTAGCAAACTTGTGCAAGAAATTCACATATACTAAATACACACTCTCTAGAAAATTATTTATGTCCCTTGTGAATGACTACCAAGCCATTATACCATTAGTGGTGTACATCAAGCTTCAAACACTCGAAGATAAGCATAGCAGCACAGTATTGCTGCAGCAAACAAACAGATTTTACTAGAGACAACGAAGTGCCCAAAACTTAATAAAAATTATGTATGTACAGTACTACAAATAAACAAGACAAGGAAAATATCCTAAACCTTAACTACAAACACAGAGAAAACGAATCCTCTCCTTATGATATTTCTGTAAGGAAACTCAGTCAATGGAAATCCACAAACAATGCTCGTTCAAGAGGAGACAAAATTCACATATATGAATTCAGAAAGAAATGCAAAGATCCAAATAACAAAGATACGAAAGAAAACTTCTCTCGATTAATCGATCTAATAGATGGCTTTTGAGGGACAAGTGAACAAACGCCACACTTCGGAATCCAAAATATAGTGTCTGGAAGAATTAAGCTAATAAAATAACATATAAAGACCAGAAGCTACAAGCTACTAGAGGTTGAGAACTACTCATGAAACCTGAAGCCCTTTTCAGATTGGAAAGCTACACAATTGGCTTCTACTAAATATACTAAATACATCACACATATCAACCAAATGTAAGACTTTCTGGTTCCTACACACAAGTTAAATGGAGTGCCTATTGAATTCCATGGAACTCAAGTTGTATATACGGACTGTGATGGCTCCGAGGTTCTGGGCTTCAAACCCGAGCGCAAGAATAATCTCAGTTCTGTTGAGTTCGGTATACCGAGCACCCAGGGGTTTGATTAGGGTTCTTTTTAGCCCTCTAGTTAATCTTGTTTAATCTTAGATACACACTATCGTTGGGGACTTTTGAAGACCCTTTCTTACAACTCAAACGAGTTCATATACAAAAAAATGATAACAAAATAATAACCAAGCTCAGCCGTGGCAGACAATTGTCCCCTTGTTTCTCGTACACACAAAGGACATTGTCTATACCTACCATTTCGACAGGGAGACAAAAAATCAAAGACTGTGGAGGAGTCCGCGTACAATCCGCAGACTGTCGGCAGACAGATGTCTGTGTGTATGCAAATGAGTACTAGGCCTATGAGACATTGCCAATAATGATTCTATTTTATTGTGTTAGAAATAAGGAAAATATTTCATTAACAAGAATAAAGAGAACATTCAATAAAGATAGATGAAATAGAATTAAGATATAGGACAAAGAATAAAAATACATAAAACATAAACATTCCCTTATGTTGAACATTAAAAAAAATCCTTTACCGTATGTACTTACAGTTTGTGCTAATCTGAAGAACGATATTGCTTGAGTTAATAAAGACTGCCTTTGTTCTAGGTGATCCAAATATTCTGCACAAGTATGGAGAACAGAATAAGCTCTGGACTTAACTTGCTCCGCAGAAGAATGCCCTGATATTGTTAGTTGTTCAGTTGCTTTTGTTATTTTTAGTGATTTGTCCTGAAGCTCCTGAAATTAAAGAAACACGATATAAGGATGATTTTTCCACTTGGACGCTCTCTCTCTGTTTTTATTATCTGTGCAAAGTTTGTATTTTCTGTGCAAATAAAACTTCTGAGCTTTCGGATTCACATCAAATCCATTTTCAAGAAATTAAAAGTAGGTTAAGAACATGTAGAAGAAAGAGAGGAAGAGAATGGAGAACGTAAACATGATATTCATCTGGTTTTTCAGCATCGTTCATGTCGTCCAAACGGTAGGGAAGTGGCCCGCCTAACATTAGGTAAGCTATATAATCAATATAGGCGTAGTGTGGAGAGGATTGTCCGTAACATTGTCTTACCTTGGTACTTGTATCTAGTCTTCTCACTACAATGAAGAACACGAACACTAAAAATAATAATGGTTACTGCTTAGAAAAGTTACCAAGTTTCTCTTCACATCATGAAACATAAATTACTGTTACTATAAACACTACAGCCACGTTCAGAGGTAAAGTGGGTCAAGTACTTGTATTCATAGCTCTTTCTCAGCACAGAAGTGAGTTAGTTGGAAGTATTATACACTGTGCTTTAGACTATAACAACTACCCTTCCCTGTGAGACTGCAAAAGTGGTAGTACGTTTTCTGTATCGCATTTCCCCCCCCCCCCCCATTTCAGATCTTTTACGGGTATTAGGGATCTAAAACTGTGTTAATATATATATCAATGGTAGAGTAGATCAAGTCCAAGAGTTGCAATTCAACAGTTTTATAGCTAAAGCTAACGATGAGTGGTGAAAGCTAGAAATTTCGGCTTAAACCAGCGCTGTCCAACGCGGCGCCCGCGGGCGACATGGCGCCCTCAACTATCTTGCCTGGCGCCCTCCATAAGCAAATTCAATTATGCAGACTTTGACTTAACTATAATTCCAACAAAAGTTTCAAAGATTAGAGTAACAGTTTGGTTTCTTCCTAGCATTCTAGAAAGCACAGACACTCTCATTCCTTTCATCGCACAACCACTGTTTTGTCTTTTTCATGAAAGAAAGCATTGACCTCGCAGGGTACAGATGTTTGGCTAAAATAGGCGGTACATTTGATCCCTTCAAACGCAGCACTTGACCGCAGAACTGGTGATAGGAAGGAGTTCGAACACTATTTTTGTGAAGCTGTCATAAACCTCTTCCCTGCTGCTTTTCAGTCGTAAAATCTGACTATTTCATATGCTCTTTTTCGTTATGAAGAGGGACAGGGGAAGTATTCTAGGAGGAATATTCCCAACAAATAATGGGGGAGGGAGGCAGAGAGAGAGAGAGAGAGAAACAGCATCACAGTACAGTACACTCAAGGGAAGTCAGTGGTGATCAGTTACTTGACCAGTTTGTTTATAAACGACATCACAAGTCAGTTTTACTTCTTAAAGTTATACTTGAAGACTACATGTAGCAAGACTTAGAAGTGGCGTGTTAGTGATCAGTGTGTTTTGTTTTTTTACTCTTAAATTTAATTCGTATTGGCAAGAAACGAAGCCATTGGTCTATAGCAGCATGAACTTTCGTTTTCAGGGCTTCAAATAGGGTATCAGCTACTACCAGTATACATACTCTATCTATAAAACCGACAACATTTTTCATTTAGTGTTTCAAAAATTTTAATATGGGGCCTTCAAATGAAAGCCGTTCGATGGAATTAGCTGGGATAACAATAATTGTATTTACATGAACTTTGTACAGTAGATAGGGCCAATGCTGGACCCATCGAGGATGCACCGATGCATGTGAATCTCCCCCCCCCCCCCCCCCTCAACTGTACAAAAAATATTACTGAATATCAAGTTTAGGGACACGTTTTGCGGATCAAAGTTTCTCTAGCACGTTGTAAATAAGAACAGTAATAGCTGTATTAATTCAGTTGCTACAAGAATATATTATTTTCGTTGCATTTCTATATAGCATTTTTAATACTGCTATAATATTGGTTTATAAGGGAAAAGAAATACCAACTACTTTTTAGTTCCATGTAGTAACACTGACACTCGTCTTGCTATGAATATTTTTCGATCTGGCAACGCTGTTAAAGATTCATAGCTAGTCTTTCGATCGGAGGTATAGGATGTTACTTTGTTTATGCGGCAGTGTTTTGCGTTCGCAATGGATATTAGAAATTATTTTACAAGAAAAAGGAAAACTGAGGAAGACACAGAGAGATTTTAGTAAGAAACTTCGCGCAAGGCGAAACGATACTGCCCAAGATGTTAGCATTCAAGGGATCTATATGCACGGCAGTGCATGCAGCCAAGTTCTCCGCTTCACAAAACGTCAGCACTGCCAAAAGCATGTTATACTGGAACAAGGGTTTTCGGAGAAATCGGGGATTTCGAGGCCCCGTAAGAAAAAGGATGTTAAAGATACGAATATGAGTTTTCAAAGTTAAGGAGATATGGCAAATATGTGCAGCCGTGCAAAATTTCATATTCGTAGCTTGAAGCATATTCGAGTTGTGGACCCCTGAAATTGGACTCACTCATCATATTGTTTAGGGTGTTCGGAATAAGCTATAAACATGAAATTTGGCATGAAGGTGGAGGATGATAAGTAGGTAAAGGAAAATTTCAAAATGGCGGCCAAACGTAAAATTTCAAAGAATACACAGCCTAAACGGTTGAATATAGAAAAATGAAATTTGGTACGACACTGTAGCAAGTTAACAAAATATAACAAAATCTTGAGGAAGTTGCCATCTTGGATCCAAAATGGCCGCCAAAACGAAATTTCTATAGAATACACAGCCTAAACGGCTGGAGCTAAAATAACGAAATTTTGGTATGACAGTACACCATTATTAGTCGGTTAGAAAAATATTACAAAATGTCTCCAAAGACGCCATCTTGGATCCAAAATGGCCGCCAAAATGAAATTTCCATAGAACACACAGTCTAAACGGCTGGAGCTAGAAAAACGAAACACAGTATAACGGTACATATCATTAGTAGATTACGAAAATACTACCAAGTGTCTACAAAGACACAATCTTGGAACCAAAATGGCGGACGTCATAATCCATTTTCCACACCGTTTGAACTAGAGATACGAGATTTGGCATAAATGTGTATTATCAAGAGTAATTTAGGAAAATATTACATTTTGAAAACGTCGCCATCTTGGATTCAAAATAGCAGTCCAAAAACCAGTTTCCGCACCGTTCGAGATAGAGAAATGAAATATGATATGAAGGTGTACCATCATGGTTAGGTCACGACAATATAAGAAAACGTTAAGAATTTGGCCATCTTTAATCCAAACTGGCCACCCAAAGCCCATTTCCAAACCACTGAAGCTAGAGAAACGAAATTTGGTTTGAAGGTGTGTCATCACGAGTAGGCTACAGGGGCTAAACCGCCCGGCGGTATGGGGGAAGATCTGCACCATGGAGGCCAACCCCCGGAGAGTCTGGTTACGATAAAGGGGCGCAGCGAAGCGAGTATACATATATCGCCATCGGAACTGCAATACCCCCTATTTTTTTTAACTTTTCATGTTTTGGTACAGTTTATAGTTCTGTGTATTGTGCACTCTGTAGAAAAAATAATGTGGAAACAACTTCTACTTTTTGAGATATAGCAGCTTTTCAGTACCTAAATTGTATTCCAGACTTTAGTCCAGAAACCGGTTTTTTTGTCCTTCGTGAAAAATTCATAGTTTGCTACATAGGGGTATTACAGTTCCGACAACGATATTATACACGTACAAAAACTGTGAAATCCGAGCAAAAACACCAGAAGTGCAAAAAGTTCAGCCAACTTCTTCAGCCCTAAAATGTGGTGAAATGGAAGATGGATAAGCCAAGTTACTCGGCGACAGCATGTAAGAGGAAAACTGGAAGTTGGCGAAAGATGGAATGGTTCATGAACTTCAAACAATAAGGCTGGTGGCGGCTCAAAACTCACCACGCACACCACCACCAAACCTAAGGCTCGAACATCATGAACCTTGCCATCTCGCGCCATATTCCAGTGTTCCTGTGGTCAGCCTGCCAGAAGCATGTTATACAGGAATAAGAGTTCTTGGCGAAATCGGCAATTTCGAGGCCCCGTAAGAAAAAGGATGTTAACGATACGAATATGAGATTTCGAAGCTAAGGAGATATGGTAAATATGTGCAGTTGTGCAAAATTTCATATTCGTAGCTTGAAGCATATTCGAGTTGTGGACCCCTGAAATTGCGTATTTTAGGTTTACTGATTCATACACTCACATTCACTCACTCATATTGTTTAGGGTGTTCGGGATAAGCTAGAAACATGAATTTTGGCATGAAGGTGGAGGATGATAAATAGGTAAAGGGAAAAAATTATATCATTTTGAAAAGTCGCCATCTTGTATTCATAATGGCCGCCAAACGTAAAATTTCATAGAATACACCGCCTAAACGGCTGGAGCTAGAAAAACGAAATATAGTATGCCGGTGCATATCATTAGTAGGTTAGGAAAATATTACAAAATTTCACGAAAGACACAATCTTGGAACCAAAATGGCGGACCTCATAATCCATTTTCCACATTGTTTGATCTTGAGATACGACCCTTGGCATAAATGTGTATTATGAAGAGTAGTTTAGGAAAATATTACAACATTTTGAAAAAAGTCGCTATCTTGGATTCAAAATGGCAGCCCCAAAACCACTTTCCACACCGTTCGAAATCGAAAAATGCAATTTGGTATGAAGGTGTACCATCACTAGTAGGTTACAATAAATGGGGAAAACCACCGGGGGTATGGGGAAGATCTGCACCATTGAGGTGCAGTCCCCCAAAACTCCACAAGTTGTAGGTGCAGCCCACAAACAAAAAGTTGTGAAATCCGAGCAAAAATATTAGAGGTACAAAAAGTTCAGCCAAGTTCTTCAACCCTAAAAAGTGGTGAAATGGAGGATGGATGAGCCAAGTTCCTTGGCGACAGCATGTAAGAGGAACACTGGAACTTGGCACGAGGTGGCAAGGTTCATGATGATCTTCAAACCATAAGGCTGGTGGTGGCCTTAAAACCCACCATGCCTACCATCAACAACCTAAGGCTCGAAGTCGAACATTATGAATATTGCCATCTCGCTCCAAGTTCCAGTGTTCCTCCTACATGCTGTCGCCAAGGAACTTGGTTCATCCATCCTCCTTTCACCGCTTTTTAGGGCTGAAGAACTTGGCTGAACTTTTTGCACCTCTGGTGTTTTTGCTCGGTTTATATAAACGAAACACATTTGAATACGAATACTGTGTTTAATATTATTCACAAAGCTCTTTTGAGCTTGAGAATTGGGCACTAGATTTTTTGGAAGTTCACATTAACCGTCCGAACTAAAAGATGCTTTATATTATATTTTTAAAATATTTTATTCCTAACTCTAAAATTATTGATAATGGTTCCCGTCCTTCAAAACTGTTAAACCGATAATGTCCATGCCAGGTGCACCCTCCTAAAAAAAAAAAAAAAAAAAAAACTGGATTCGGCCTTGGAATGGGCATGTGACGGCTGTGAAGGGGATCTGTTTTTTAGAAGTAGGCGTTTGTCCCATTGCGAGACTAATCGCCGAATGCTCTTCATATAGGTTAGTCTTTGAACCCCTGTTGTACGGCGCCCTTCACCTCGTAATCTGTGTGTAACACAATAACATGTGACGTCAGCATGCCATGAAGTTCACCATCGCCGCCACCAAAGAAGTTCATATCTCAAGCATCCGCTGGCGATGTCATGCTGACTGTGTTCTTTGACTGTCACGGGCCATTACTGCTGAACTTCAAGGAACCAAACGAATCCATCAATGCCGAACTTTATTGGCTAGATGAAGGTCGCCACACAACAGTGGTTCAAAGACCCACTATTCTATATGGACGGCATTCGGTAGCTAGTCTTGCAATGGGAAAAGTGCCATTGAAAGCTTAAGGTGACTACTTCTGAGAAAGAGCTCCCATTCAAACAGTTGTTATATATGCCTCTATCCATTGTACAAAGTTCATGTAAATACATTTATTACTGTCCCAGCCAATGCCATCGAGCGGGTTTCATTTGAACGCCTCATATAGATTATGGCTTAACTAATATTAAGTAAGGAATGTTGGCAATACTGTTAAGTGCACTTGGTTGAGTACATGTTTCGCTGTCTTGTGCTTGAGTTAATTAAAAAGAAATACAGTCAATAAAAAAATCTGATTTCTCTTCGTCAGCTGTCAAATATAGACTAGGTCATGATTGAAGTATCAGTGAAACGAAATTTAAATAAAAATCTGAACTTAGAGGAAATCTCAATTAATTTTAAAGTCTGTTTTAAGAATGACCTAGTATTTTTTTAAAAATCTTCGTTGATTGACACTAATTTGAAAAATTACGATGAAAACACTTAGGAGAAGCAACTTCAAGCGACATTATTTGTCTTCGTGATTCGTGTCATACTCATCACTGAAATATTTAATATTAATGAGCGTTATTGCTTCTGATATTAGAGTTCGAACAGTTGTACAGCGACATTTATATTTTCTTTCGTGACAGTTGAATCTATCCGAAAGTATTAATAATTTATATTGAAAATCACACTCAATTAAATGGTTGTTTAAACACTAACAAAAACTTTTGAACATAGTTGTTACGAACCAATCTCTAATTTCTGTACGTTACCATACTTACACGACCTTGTACATTACCTTGTATATGGTTTGGCAACATTAGCTTCTTCATTACCTGGTATGGCACGAAACATCTCAAAGACTTGTGTTTTTTTTTATTATTATTATTATTCTGAAATAACTACTGAAGGCAAGGGGATTTGAGTCTAGAAAAGTTAGAAACACATTTAGGGCTTACATTTTTGGGTAAACATGCTGATGATATCTGGGTCCGAGTACGCAAATATTCTAAGTTTACATCAGCTTACTTAACAACTAAGGTTTTGGTTTAACAAAAGCACACTTCTGTAAACGCTCTCGCAACTATTTGAAGGCTAAATAAAAATAATATTAGAGGCAAAGAATAGAAACCACCGCTTACGAGGTAATCCAGATCCACTCCGTAGATATTAAGTTCAAAGGGAATATTCAAATCCAGAAAAAATCCACTCGGCATACGTTTAGTTCAAAGGGGCTATTTGAATCCTGTAAAAAACCACATAGAGGATATTTAGTTCAAGAAACTAAAAATCCTCTGCGCAGATATTTAGTTCAAAGGGGCTACTAGAATCCAAATAATTACAAACAGTGGCATAATAGGTGAGTGACTTCGATATCGTATAAGGTTGACGGGATTTAAACACTCCTCTAACGGACAGCCAACAATTTGTTACCACACTCACACTAGATATGGGTGGAAATAACGTCTAAAGCGTGTGTTGAAATAGTACTTTGTACGATACTCCCTGAGCAGGTCAATTCAGTCGTTGGGAGAAGGATCCAAGAAAAAGAACACGTCCAAATCTAGATGTCAATCGTGAATGTTGAGAATTGTGATATGTGCTGGCAACATCGATAGAAATGCCGTCACATCTAGATTCACGTCTTTTGTTCCACTGCTAGTTTTAGATTTGTGTTCGTCAAGGAAACCATGTCAAGTACCAGTACTTTTGAGGTATATCGATATCTTTTACTCATTACTTTTTTTAAATAAAGTATCGTATATCGGTACCAAGATACATTTTTTGGAGTATCGATATCTTGAATGAGATACTTTTAACCAGTATCTTTTTCATGTCTGCTTAATTCTTCATGAGGATAATATACGCAAGCCTTCAAGTGTTAGAAATTCTGATTTGAGTTAGTTTTGGCATATGGAGAAAGTGTCCACTAAAACTCCTATACTTTGAATATTGATGGAACATTCAATATTCCCCAGCGATATAATGTTTGGTATACTGAAAGAATGCACATGGAATATTCCCAGAGATTAGAAACATCCATATACATAAAAAGATACATGATAATTTCCTATAATGTATTCCCAAGGCAGACATACTGTATATATTCCATGTATGAGCTAGGAAAATTCGTGAAATATTCCATATCCTCTAGGAACATTCTTATCACAAGGTGGGAGTGCACGTGTATTGTGTAGGCTGTAACTGTAACTTACTCTAAACATAGCTGTAACTTATTGCCACTACGAAGCAACTTACTTTAGCTGCCGATATAATCTTATTGTGCTCATGCAACAACAGTTCAGACGACGATGCCGATTCGCCCAGTTGTTTCGTCCTCCCAAGAGATTCTGTCCTGCTCTTCAACAGAGATTCGATCTCATCCAGATCTCCTGACAAAAGAAGAAGTGCCAGCCATTGTTCCAGATGAGTTTTCCTTTGCTGCCACAACAGCTCAACCAAACGACGTTGATCGTGAAGGGCTTCGAGCCAGTGCTCTACCTGAGATATGGCTGTTGGGTGAAAAATGGCGTTAATTAATATATTAATTAAAATACTGCAATCTCTGTGAATAACAAAAAAATAACATACAAATGCTTCTGTTTATACAAGATAGTTCTCAACTTGATTATCGTTCAGTAAAGATGAAACAAACTGTATATTTCCTTAAGAAAATAGCACAAAATATAGATAGTACAGCTAATAGAAGCGTTCGTCTTAC
>JAGDQP010052582.1:0-13752 GCA_022664845.1 Lepisma saccharinum | reverse complement strand
GGCAACATGGCTGCTTCATATTTCCACTGTCATGTTATTCCATTATACAACCAAATCTTTTGCAAAACGTTGCCACCATTCTGTTATTTTGTGTACAACTGTCTGTATATCTTATTACTTAACCACATCAATTATCATTCAGAAGTAAAATCGTTCTTCACAAATCTTATGTCAATAAAGAATATTTGTTTTAACAACCATTCTTTATATGAGTTACCAAAGCACGGACGGGTATTATTCACCCCAATTTTCAAATTTGTAACTCAGTTCATACTCAGATATCAAAGTTGAAACTTCTGTTGCAGTTGCTCCTGACATAAGTGTATAAATTGTGGAAAAATCAGGTTTTTACCTGGTCTCTCATCAGAGATGAGGATCTTCAATGTTCCTATGAAAGCATGCATGAGCAACATTCATTAGCTATTTGCAAATTTGTTACTCCGTTCAAACTCAAATATCAATGCTGAAATTTCTGCTGTGGTATCTACTGACAAATGTGTAACTTGTAGAACTTCAATTTTTATATTTTATCCCACCAGAGATATTGGGCCTCTAATATGTATAAAACCTGAATGTTAGCTATTCAAAGATTCATAAAATATTAAAGACGCAGGTAATAGTGTACAAGAAATAAACTGTAATATTCAATTCCATCTGGACGGAAAAGTGTCCTGACAACCACAATTGTTTCTATTAAAAGTTTCTCATAGAGATGACTAAAATTATCAATCAGATGCTATTGGAAAGTATTGTTTTTGTTTGAATATCCCATGCAAAAACCAGTCCGCAAGTATTAAATTTTCCGTAAACACCTGCTAAAAGAAATTTTGATATCTGACGCAATATAAAAATTGTTGACATGAATTCATCGGTTGGAATAAAAATGTACACGTTTTGAACTGAGGGACATCGTGCTGAAATGGAGTATCCCATAAATCTATTTTTTGACATTTTGGTGTTTTTCATATTCAATTCATAAAAAGAGCAAAGAGTTATACAGACTGTTTATAATTCAAGTAACTGAGAAACAGACTTGTGAAATCAAAGGGTTTCAAGCTATTTGCACGATATTTTCCACAGTTGTTTGCAAACCTCGGATGTTTTGACATTGTCAAAATAATTTTCCTAAACTAAATTTTAACCCCGATTGTATGAATTCAAACTTAATAGTGAACCTCGCTTATTCGAAAACCAATGTTAATTAAGAGGACTTCTTTTCATTGTCCTTCTCTCCTTTTCACTTCTACATGAGGCTGGGGTATGTGAGGGTGGAATATTACATTTTATGAAATGCGAGAGCTTCAAATCGAGTAATGTTAAAATATTTTATAAACATACTTCTGACTTTATTAACTGATAATTAATGAACACTGATTTTCCCGTAAGCGAGGTTCACTTTTGATGGTTTTAAAAGTTGGTTTAGGAAATTTATTTTCGCAGTGCTAAAAAGGCATGGCTTTGTAAGTAACTGTGAAAAAGTTCATGAAAATAGCTTGAAAACTTTCATTTTTACAGGTCTGTTTCTCAGTTACACAAATTAATAAGCAGTCTGTATGACAAAGTACCACCCTAAGTTCATTCAACAGTTTTGTTGGTAATAATACTGAATTCACGATGTACCCGTTCCTTGCGGTCCCTTTTTCTAAGCAAATTTGTAATGTGAGTTACAAAATTTCTTAACCAGACCCCCAACTATTCTTAAATAGGGAATGTAAAATTAAAAAATATTTTTTTTGCAATTATTCGCGCAACCAAGCCGGATGATTATAGATGCATTATGAACTTTGGTTGAATAAACGTGGAACTATTTTGGGTAAACACGAAGTATGTTACAATATTCTTTGGTATTTGTAGAAATGCACCCATAAACAAATATGAGGCGCCCCGCGACAATTTGTCTGTATACACCACTGAATATACTGTCCATAAAAGCGTCTCGTACGAGACTGAGTTGTACTGAAATTTACTTACACCAAAGCTTTATATAATGCTAAGTATACAGAAAAAGTTGCACGTTATTATGTTAAAATGTTTATAACTTTACAACGTCAAAACATATTCTCTTCAAACCTTGAACGTTTGTTTATTCTTCATGAGGGTATCGTTTAATAATAATTAGATCCATATGCATGAATATAAGACTTGACAATGTAGTAAATAAATGTTTTAACTATTGTATTCATTGTTTTGTTATTAATTATATTTGCATTTTGACTTATCTAAATTATTCACATAAAATATTAACTAATTAAATAAAACTTTTCAGAATTAAAGTAAATTAAATTAAAAATTGAAAGCGTTAATTTTATGCAGCAAAATTTAGGTACGTCTTCTGAATACAAACATATTTTCACATCCTTTGATGAAATAGTCTTAGGAACATTGAATGTCTTGTTCTTTGTGCCTACATGCATATAGTCCCGAAACTGATAATTATTTACGCCTGATGCAAGATTGCATATATACAGCAAGAAATATACCATGTACAATGTATTTGTAAACTCCCTCCGCTTTAGTATCTGCAGAAATGGAAACAACTGTTTACTTCTTCTTAATGAGGACATTTTAACTAAAGATCGAAATGTGAATTCTCAGAATTATGCTTAGACGAATAGCAAATAACTGGAGAATTCAGTTAAAGCACACTTTACGCAATTTACCAATTTGAAGCGGACATTTAGTTCCTTGTGGTGACACTAATGAAACCTTCGCCAGAGTATTGTGGAAATGAAATCGTCAGTCTCCGTAGCAAAATATCTTTGTCTTGAGAATAGACAGTGAAGCAGGGCAAATTAGTGCCTACAACACTTCAGGGACTCCTTGAGATGAAAATGTACGTCTTAAACAGAACATCCTTCCAAGTAAACGAACATGTTCTAGAAAGATTAATTACTTCTATCTTGTTGTTATGTTCCAGGAGGCCAAAGACGATTCTGGAATCAATGCAAAAACATTTCCTCCTCGCTTCTACTACATTGTTTTACTAAATTTCGAAACATTCTTATTTTAATTTTATGTGACAATTACAAGAGTGAAAAACGTAATTATTCAGTGAAATTATATAAGTTTCAATTTTATCCGAATCGTTTTGAGTATTTCGAACTTTATGTATTCCAGCTTGATTCTCTTTTAGTTTTGGTACACAAATCAATTCATGTCATTTAAAGTAGCAGTATTCATTACAAAGATTCTAAATAATGGGTATAATTTGCAGAGTACATATATTTAGTTTATATTTTCCAAAACTGACGAAATGTTTACAAGTTTGTTTTTACGGTTTCATCTGAAAAATAGCAAGTAGTTTATAAACCTAAGTATTCATTTTAAAATATCACCTAACAATGCAACTTTTGTGCCTTGATAAATATTTCTTGGTGAAATGAATTCAAAATACTGTGTTATTTTTTTTTTCAAAATTATTACCTGATTATTAGAAAATCTATCAGATCAGAGAGACATAGGCTTAATGAAGATTTTTGATATAGAGAAAATTTTCATGTGCACAGGTAGAAACTTAATATTACGAAATGTATTCACTATAATATTTTATAAAAGAGATTAATATTCGTACAATAATATTCAGAACGATCAAAGTCATCAACATAAAGTCTTGTATTTTTACAACTTCTTGTGTAAATGTTAATACTAATGCTTGATCAAACATGAAACGTTCTACAGGAAATAAGAACCCTTGACGAAGAAATTCAAATTGTATAACCCCATGCGAATTATTTTCAAATAACAAACGAAATTTAATTTTATTTATGGTCTTTAGGCATTTAATGCTCAGGCCGGACAACAAACGACATATCCCAACTTCTGACCTGAATAAGAGTAATTGATTTCGAGAATAAGAAAGGACAACGCATTTCTCCTAAAATGTCTCAAATTTCGCAAATAATAAATGAGTGGCTTATTGCAGAAAGGGACCTGAGTCACATTGTTTGAGATATCGGGAGTTAATGGTATTTTTGACTTCCCTAGTTACAGACACCTCTTTAGTACAGACACCTCTTTAGTACAGACAGGACGTCAGCCACATTAGGCTATAGCCAACAAAATGCACATTGAACATTGTACTTTAGTGCAGAAAGGTGTCTGAGTCACTGACTGGGGTCCTTTTCTGCAATAAACGTAACTACGCTGTAGTGACGGACAATGGTCCCTTTCCACAGAGAAAGAGAAATAACTGTGGAAAATAAACTTGGCAACTCTGAAATATGTTTTGTGTGTATGACATGAAAATAGGAAATTCGCAGTTTTACCTGTATCTTGAAGGACAAGCAGGAAAAGGACCAAATGCTGTGACGTGTTTCTTGTTAGATTATATTGCAGACTATGTGCATATTAGTGTTACAAAATTGCATCTTTTCTCGAACAATTGTCCTGCACAAGATAGAAATCATACATTATGTCGCGTTCAATTAGCATTAACGGACAATGGAAGATTTCACAAAATCATGCATCATTTTCCTCTCAGAAGTCACTCATATCTTCCATGTGACCGAAAATGTATTATGATTCGACGTCCCATCAGACGGTGTAGCCGTATTTATACTCTGTACAAACTGTACGGGCGCTAATTTGTAATGCAGTTCTGGGCGGTCAAAATACTGTCAAACTTATTGACACTGGTAACATTATTGATTTCGCAACACAGTGGCCTTATGTCTACAAAAAAAGTTGCATCTGCGGAAACTACCATGTGTTCCTACAGGAATAGGCAGTATTTTCAGATTCCCAAGTATCATTACTTTGAATACTGTGTTGTATATATATATATATATATATATATATATATTTGAGTATTGTCAACGTTTCAGAATTAATCAAAGGTTTGACGTCTCGCATCTTTTGTCTGTCCAAAGGTGCAAGCATTGTAATTTCTACACCAGGTGCGTTCACAGTTGAATGGATGCCGATCATTTTATGAAGATCATAAAGATTCTTCAGAGGACCTATACAGGCACGAATTAAACAGACTCAGATGTAGAACAACACATGAATGTATAAGCTTGTACATTATTGTACTTCAAACACCGACAATAAAGTCCAGAAAGTGCAGTACACTGTCATTTATTGATGAATCTATAATTTTCAGTGGCATATATCGCCTAACTTAATCTAGCTTATGTAGCAAAGCCACGACAACAGCCGTTTGTAGGATATTTCTCGTCTTATTTCTAACAGTTTCCACTTTTATTGCAGTGGGGTACAACTTTTTATCTCCACTGTCGTTCGCAGTATACTGCAGGAGGGTGCATTGAGGGTTGCAAAATTAACTATTCATTATGCTGAATATTTGAGCCAATAACGATACATTTATTTGTTACACTTTAAAATTTATACAATTTTTTCCCTAAGAATTGTGCAAAACTGGCTCAGGTTCCTTTCTGCAATAAGACATTTTAAGCCATATGTTAAATATGGCAATAAGTCATATTTCTTGCAAAACTCTTTATACAAGTGTTACTCTAACTAATGTTTATGACCTTCATTTCAGATGCAACATAACTGTGATACAAGCCTGGTTATTCGAAATTTGTTGAAAACTAAAATAATAAGGCATTGAAAAATTTGATTTGATTATACATAGAATTTCTAATAGTTCTAATGGCTATTATGACCAACCGCTTAATAGGCCAAAGTAGAAAACAAAAATCCAGCAACGTATGCAACTATTTTAACATTATACGGTTATACAGTTTCGTAATTCATCTGTTAAAGTCAAGATCTTTTCCTTTATTATAAGTTTATTCTTTGGAACTATTACTGTGCTAACTCTAACCCAGTAATGGAACATATTTCCTCCTTTATTCTGTGCTCTTTTAGGCTTAAGGCTCCTCGCTACTCCCTCCCACACTTTTTAAACATTTTTTCAAAATATTTCAAAATCTAATAGCATTATCAAAATTATAAGAAGATACCTCTTTAGTACTTACAAGTTACTATGAAGTACAATAGACAGCGATCTCGAGATTTTGTTCATTAATGAGTGATACGTTTTTAATTAAATAATGACGTCATAGTGTTTGACAACGAATCACTTATCAATAGACAAGATCTCGAGATCGCTGTCCATTGTATTTTATGGTAATTTGTAAGTAGTAGAGATGTATGTTCTTAAAAGTTTGATAATGCTATTAGATTTTGAAATATTTTGAAAAATGTTAAAAAGTGGGGGAGGGAGTAGCGAGGAGCTTTAAGAAGAACATTAATATACTCGAAAAATAACTTAAATTTGACCGCTAGCTCCTTAGGGAATGCTGCTCAAAAGACAGAGAGGGACATAAATACAAATGAAAAGCAATACTTTAAACGAGATGATTAAAAGATGTGGTTGGTCCTAATACAAATCCGTACATACTCAGGATAAACATACTTACTATATTGGAAGGTAGTCTCCGGTTTCTGTGACACGTCTTTGACAGCATCGCAGAAAACTCTCATTCCTGTCCGTCAAGAAACATGGTTCCCGCAAGATAAACCCGCAATACATTCCCTCACTATTCCTGTTTGGAACACCTTCTCTTTCAGGACGTCATATAGATGCATTATGATAGCCTAAGTTCGGGGAACATTAAATTTCGAATTTTAAATATTCAAGGCTTTTAGGCATCTTTGACTCAGACCGTCAGAGAATATTGCATTATGTCGAAGTACGTCATACCTTGGGTGACTCAACTTGTCTCGTAAATTTTGCCACATGGAGTTACTGTAATTGTTAAGAAAACAATATAGTGTATATATTTCCCGTATGAAGATTCTTCTTAATATGTTATGAAGGCTATATTAACTATCATTAAGTTCATGCTTATTTAGATCACGTATATTAACTTCATTATAATTATGAACTCATATTTGTTACAATTAACCAACAAGCAGCATATCTTGATTATACATAAAAGATCATTATAAGAATAGCACAGGCAACTTCCAGATTTGTACATGTCAATCTCTAACATATATTTACCATATTTAATAGCCTGATAATAATTTATCAGATTTATTTTACAGATATTCGTCACCTCAGGACTCAAACGTAGATTTTTTTTCCATCTGACATCCATATTTGTAATTAGGTAAAAGATAAAAGAAAACCAGATGGTTCAGTTAGAGACGTTGGGTATGCTTAAGAAATTCGAAAATAAAAGTCATACCAGTTACTTACAAATCCAGTACGAAAATTTATAAGTAACAACAAACATAATGAAGAAAATAACTACAATAAATTTTAGCTTTTTTTCTTATTTTCTTGTTTTATCAGCTTGTTCCTTAACAATTTCAGTCTTAGCTATTTAACCAAAAGGATTCAGCGTTGTCTGCTAAACGAAACTTCCTATTGACGAACGACGGCTGACTTTACATAATTGCCGGTCCATTTCGTCAATTTCTGCACAGTACGTTTGTAGAGTAATGGTCTCACTATGAGAAAATACATTGTAATGGACAACACCTAGTACTGCCCACCATGTTGTCAATAAAAGGTTTTGTGGTGTCATCTTTGGTTTTGAGGGTTTAACAAACGCCCAACCACTTCCAACGCGCTTACAAACAGAAGCCACTTCCTACCACAACTACAATAGGCTGTTTATTATGATTTGTCAGCTCCTGCGGTATCTAGTTGGGTATTTTTATCCTCTTTATGTGCTATAATCCCTCGGAAATTGTTAACATTGCAATACCGGATATGTTCCCTGTCGGTAGGGTGTGGAGTTTCCTAAGTGCATGTATATAAAGTATAGTTATTCACCTGCATCATCTACATTCATCACCTTGGAAACTCTGTTCAAACCACCCTACTCTCTTTTCTGAAACTGAGTCTTCGCCCCAGTTTCTGGTGTCGTATTTGCAAGTGTAAACTTATGTAACAAATTATAGAGTGCATGGCGAACAGATCGCGGGGTTAGAGATGGCGCACCACGTGATTATTGAAGAATGAATAGTTAGTTCGTTGGCGTCAGTCCTTCACAGTTTAAGAGAAGATATAACAGAAGAAAAAGTAGGAGGTTTACTTCCCGATAGGACCGAAATTGAAAGTAGGCCACTACATTAAACTTGTAAGGAAATGCCAAGTAAGTGAAATATTTTTACCATCACTATTTTGTACACATCATAGATCTCATGTAGGTAGCGATTAAAACATATGCAGTTTTAAAGCCATATTCAAGTAGGTTGTCATCAAGACTTCTGTAGTTGTTGCTAATATTTAAGTCAGTATTGCCATCTAGTTAGATATCTGGAGAAAACATACGTCTCCACGCAATGGGGTAAGATGGCGCACTTCTTGTTATTATAACTGTTCACAAGTTCAACAAAACGTTCCATAATCTCAATAAGCCGTAATATTATCCTGTTAAAATTATAGAGCAAGAAATACTAAGTCATCTTCCAACACCACAAATCATTGACTCTTTTATCAAAAGCTGGCAATGTTCATGTATCTAAGAACCTACAACAGAACTTAGCTTAATTTCCTTTTCTTTCTAATGATTCTACTTAACCCCAAAATCATTCTCCAATACCAAAAACCAGTATATCCAGGGGTACTATATGAGAAAATAATAGCGAAGCAATATCTCAAAACGATTCATTGAATACTTTTCTACCAATTCCTACTTCACTAATGCCAAAAGCACTGAAAAGATGGCTAACAGATTATTATATCATCCGAAATACTGGACTGAAAACAAAAGGTCTGCAGAAAGAAACTTCGAAATTGTAAGCGGATGGCGGACAGAAGACTAGCTCTTCATCATATCGCAATCTGCAGCTTTGCTTATATTTATGACAGCGACGATTCCGTTATTGACATTCAAAATGAATGTTTTGAGTGTCTAGAACTCCATGAAAATACAGCGTGTACAGAGAACTCGACAAAATGCGACAGATACACCTAATAGTTTGATGAAATTCGTTGAGTTTATCCAGGCAAGTGGTCTACATGTAGAAGGGAAGAAATCAGGTTATCACGTGCCGTTAAGAAGAAGCTGAGATCTGAGAAATCGTACTTTTTAAGAAATCGGGATCAGTACTTTGTCAATAGATAGTAAATAACAATCAAATGTGAGACTTTATATAGATCTGTATACCATAGTAACTATTTTACTTGCAGACTAGGTGGAAACAGCTGTCGAGAAAGAAACGTTTGCAATGTTGTCGGAGTACATCAGTTATGTCACACTTATTGAAACGTTTTTCCTAGAGTACCACTAAACAAATGTAATAAAGTCAGAAGTACTGCCTAAGAGGGAGAAATTCATTTCAGAGTGAAATAAAAGGAATAAAATGCATTTCAATTACTTTGTTTTTGTTTATAGCTTAATATTGCACTGATTTCCAACAAATACTTAAACCTTGGAATATTACCAAATATAATAACATATTGAAAACCATAAAAATAAAATTTTAATAAGTTTTAAGTTATGTTTGCAATATAACAGTTATTAAAATAAAAAATATGTAAAGAAGAATAAAAAGGAATATGTGAATGTATGAAAGTATGGACACTTCTCTCAAATGGAAACTTAATATCGACATATTTCCCTTAGGCTTCTGCCTCTACTTAGGTTGACGTTATTGCAATGTTGGACTATTTCAGAGCTAATGAGATGGACGAGCATGCTTTGTTGATATTATTAGCTTCTAATATCTGGACTAGTTGCTGAAAGTTTCAATGTAAAGTCAGGCTCAACATGAAGTCTGTTTCTGTATTTATTCTTTAAATACACAAGAGATGAGAAATTCCTTTCTTAAAGATATGCGGTTGTGAAGGGCAGAAGATACCGTATTGCTTTCTCGGGAAATGCTGTGTACTCATTCACCCTTTAGAGCCAGAAATCGGGAAGATTTGTTCTGTTTCCAGGCCTGAATCACATTTCAGCTCAATCAATCCTTCTTTCTTCTTATCGAGGAAAATTTGGAGGCATTGTTTCCGCAACATATCGGAAGGGAATTTTTATCGAAAGTTCTGCGTTAATATCTTTTGTGAAATAACAACTAAACTCTTTATCAAAAGCTGGCAGTGTTCATATATCTTAGAAACTACATCAGGACTGACAGGTAATACTATTTCAAGTGGACGCTCACATCTAGAACAAATATATATGTTTAAAACCAGCGTAAAAACTAAGTTTTTGTGTAAACAATTAGGTGCCATTGACCAGTGATTGAAGATAAATTGACGGTTAAAGTTGTGCATAGCATTGTTTGTTGTACGCTACTTATGAATATCTGGCGCTAGTTCATACTCAATGCCGCGCAGTACGCTGACATCACTGATATCCGCACATCGTTATACGCATATCGATTCAGATGGCAACACTGAAACATGATTAAAATGACTAGCCTTTGCCAGACTATGTGCCCCCTGAATAACTTTGCATACACTATTCCTGTCCTATGCTACAGATTCTAGCCAAATCTACACTTGTAGCACTGTCGGCCTGTGGTAACTATGAGTATAGGGACGTGCAGCTATCTGTGTCATTACGTAGCTCTCACCGTAGATCGCGACATTGAGTGAAAACTACTGTCTTGTCTGAAAGAGTCACTGCATCAATTTGTTTGATATAGTTATCACCCAATTAGCAATTCACACTGTGGAAGTCCCTACTACTGTTCGTGCTTAATATTTTCTTTTCTTTTTTTGCTTGTATATAGTTTATGTTAGGATTATTACTATTACGAACCTCCCTGGACGCCTTCTCTGTGCCTCCGAGCGCACGGAGGCGGTAACCCTTAGACCAACATTACGTCGTGGAAAGTAAGGAGATATTAGTAAACAAACAAACGAAAGAATATATTAGTGAACGATTTCCAAGATTTTGAAAAATTTGTATTAAATTGTCAAATACAGTGAATGTTATTACAGCAGAGTGAATCGTGAGCCACAGTGGATATTTGTACTACGAACATGTTCGAAGATTGCCAAGTATAGGTAAATATTTCAATATTTGCAGCGCTCGATAAGTATCTGCGCTAGGCCAGTGGTGTGCGTTAGCGAAGTTGATTTTGAAGAAAGTGTCGCCTCGTTTGAAATGTCGTTTATATCTTCGATGTATGTGTAAAGGTAAAATAAAGCATCATCATAGCTCTGCATTCAAGTACAATTTAGTTAATTACTGTCATTGTCTTGTCCAGATAAAAGGGTCTCTTCTGCTACGTACAAGCATGCATAGAAAACAAAGCACGTTGTGAGAAAAGTTAGTAGCAGCCGCCCCACAACACTTTTGTTATTCGCATCAACAATCAACGAGATAAGAAAGTAAGAAAAACAAAACCGTATTTTCTTAGAACAAATTTGTTTCGCCTTTTGCTCTCTGAAAGGAGTGTAGAAAGAATTATCTTCACAGTAAACTCCCGACACGAAATATTTTCAACCGATACTGTCAGATAACGTAAGTAAGAAATAAATAAACGTTATTGAATGTCATTTAGCAAAGTGATATTACTATTATTATTTCGTACAGGCCTGGAATTATTGCCGTCGATGTGATTCCTATGTATTAAGTTCTTATGTATGTAAATAAATTGACAAACCGTAGTTTCAGATAAATACGGTTAATCTGTGTAAAAACATTTTCAGTAGTCGACGGATACGTACGTCTAGAATAATTCATGGGTAATTTAGAACTTGTCGATCATCATACTTTCTTATAAACCAAAAGTAACGTTGAAAGTACGAATAGGTTGATAATACTCAAAATTATATTGACCGTAGTTTATGTCTGAGCAATTTAGCGATTTTGAACGTTATTTGAGCTTAGGTTAGATTACTGCTCGTGAGTACTGTTATTAATTGCAGTAATATTTTGGCGTAGATCGGGAGACCCCTACCACCTTATCGCTACAGACTGATATAAGTATAGTACTCTATTTCGTACTCCGTTTGAAGAATTTTTGAATATTGCAATTGTGCTCATTAGTTTTAAGTATTCTAAAATATTAAATGCATGTTAGGGCTAGATAGGAGTGTCATTTCATTGTGTGCGTTTTCTTGATATCGAGACTTTAAGAAAAAAATATAAATAAAATAAAACAACAGATAGACTACAGCCAATTCCATTAACATCTATGTAATCTTTGCTTTGACAGTGATGCATAGTATCTGTATTTAAAGTGGTGATCATCTGTGTGTTATTTCTTTTGCATGGATCTTCCCAGTCAACCCACCCTATCCTAACACAGGGTATATTAATTTAAAATCGAGTCTTGAATATCCTGATATGATTTGAATGGTTGTTAACAGATGCAGGAAGTGTTATACTTAAAGTCTGTCAAATTAAAAAACAAAACAAAAAACAAAACATATTTGTTGGCTGTATACTAGCCCACTTGATGAGAAGATTATTAGTGGGGTTACCCGGTACCCAGTCAGTTCAAATTGATGTAAAAGTTTATTTTTTGGCTTCATCCTAAAGTGTTGGCTCCAAATGACAATTTCAGTCCGAGTGGACAATGATCAAATATCGGGGGGCTCTTCGGCGTTGGGGGTTACGTCCCCCTTTTGGAAAATGGCAAAAATATTAAAATACTTGTAACTTTCGAATTTTCTGTCTATTTTAAAGAAATTTTTGGCTTCATATTAAAGTTTTGGTTCCAAATGACAATTTCAGTCCGAGTGGACAATGATCAAATCTCGGTGGGCTACGGCAAACTTTTGGGAAAAGGCAAAAATATTAAAATGCTTGTAGGTAGGCCCAAAGCGTCCCCCTGCCCCCGAGGGATGATCATTGTCCATTCGGACTTTGGATCCAAATCTTAAACGTGATGAAAAAGTAAACTTTTGCATCAAATCGAACTGAAAATATTTTTTACAAGGGACATGGGTACTGGTCATTTTAAGTTTTTGTAAAAGTGTTACTTATTTTGTTCACATTGGAAGATATGTATGAATGACAATTTCAGCCCGAGTGGACATTTGTCCGGCGATAGATAGATGGCACTGGGAGCAGAAGCGGTGTAAGCTCAGCAGAAATTTAAAAAGTCAGTTTCAGCAGAGTAAAATCGTTGCTTTTTTTTAAAAGCACATATGTGTTTTTAAATCATCAAGTAATGTAAACTAAGTCGAAATTTTGAAGGATACATAAGAGTGCCCGGAAATGTGAGTATGGTAATTAGGCCTAAAAATTGTAGGCTGTCTTCAAGCGTATTATATTAGAGTAATCGATACATATTTTAACAGAAAAAATTATACGGCAACTGATGGAAGAGAGCGATGTGTGTGTGCTATGTCGTCAAGACACAGGAGATAAACTTGTTTGTCCCATGGACAATCGAATTACGGCGCGAAGAGAAGAATCATATGCAGAACTTGTAAGCCTAGTTCAGCAGTTCAAAGATTACAGCAGCGAACCCCACCCAAATCTGGAATTGTCAAGTGCATCTGAAATGCGAGCAAGACGTGCATCATGGCACTAGGCGTGTCGTCAACTTTACAAAGTATCTGCTCTTGAACGTGTAAAGAAAAGGAACCTTAAAGGTTTATCAGCTCCGAAAAAAAAAGTTAAAGTGGGTAAGTGCAGTTCGCCACGAAAATGTGTGTTTGTTTTGTAGTGCGGAAACAGGAGAATCAGATCATTCTTTTCAAAAACTCAGCCTTACTACCGAAATTCATGACAAAGCGGTTGCATTAGGTGAGGAAAGAATTGTCGCCTGTCTTGCTGAAGGCGATCTTCTTGCAATTTAAGCTAAGTACCACCGAAATTGTTATATAATATTTAACCGCTGATACAACGAGTTGGTACGGAT
>JAGDQP010052581.1:0-11279 GCA_022664845.1 Lepisma saccharinum | reverse complement strand
AATAATAATAATAATAATAATAATAATAATAATAATAATAATAATAAACACTCTAAAAATGCTGGGGTACCAGGGGCAATATCGGTATTGTTATTTTTTTTAAAGAATTATTGTTGTCGGAACAAACGTTTCAGCATTGCCAATAAATGTTGATTAAGAATTGTTAATTGAGTATTGTTAAATTTCCAACATTTTAAACCATATTATCAACAATACTCACTGTCAGAGTGGAACTGACCGTAAATTATTGTTGATTTAAGCTTATTCAAATATTCATTTCTTGCGCATGCGTACACGTTTACCATACTTCTTATTACGGGATTAAGAAAGAAAACTAGGTCGCCATATTTATCTCAACAACAACCTAATAGATACAAAGTTACTGCAAACACACCAACCTTGATCCTTATGATGAGTTCTTGATGATAATTTTGATGATCAATATAATAACATTAATATTTAAATGCGTGAAGATATTAACGCATGTTTATATTACGTTATGTACATTTTTATATTCTGTATATACTTGTGGTCAACAGATGGTAGCAATTTTTTTTAAAAAGAAAGACTTATTGTTAGACCCTGGAGGTTTATTGTTTTTACACAATCTGGCTATACTTTATTCTTAAATTAAACGTAGGATTATTGTTTTTATATACTGATGTATGTTTAAAGAAATTTCTTAAAGGATTTTGGAAAGAATGACACATGAATATGTATTCATGCATATATTAGTGTGAGACCTTGTTACGAGGAGTAGAAGAGCAATTCGCATAACCCGAATCTGACGAAATCCCACTACACTAAACCTGACAGTTTTACATGAAAATGTTAAGCCCACTAAAACAGTAACCTACCTAGGCGTCAGCTTCGAAGAACACCTTACCTTGCGCCATCAGTAAAGCTAAAAACAGAATTAGCCTCCTTAAATGTCTGACAGGTACAACTTGGGGCCTAAAACCAAATACAGTTCTCAATACATACAAAGCATTCTTACGACCAGTTCTAATATATGGATATACAGTATGGATCAACGCAAACCCCGCCATATACAACAAACTTCAAATGGTGGAAAGACACGCCCTTCACATTGCCTATTGAGTTAAATTACTCAGTCCAACACAAGAGGTCTATGATAAAATAACATTCCCACATCTACTCTGTCACCTAGAATCACTACGTCTAAGTACACACGTAAACGCTTCGACACTCAAAACCAACTCTTCAACGATATTAACAGCACACAATTAGAACACGACAGACAGTTCACGGAAAATACACAACTTTCTACACTTCTCACGATATAGCACTACACGCTTACTCTTGATCACCCAGATGAACCATTCATCTCACAATTTCGCCGACTCCATCCACCTCATTATATATCTCACCGTTATATATTGCACAGTAACCATTTCGAACGTACAGAGCCTATCTGTCTACATCATGGCCTAGAGTAGCCCCTAGACCCGAACATTATCATTCATTTGTCGTAAGTGTCCCATAGTGTTGTGACGTCAATAGCTCCTCACATCCATAATTTCACCAACCATTACATTATCATTTACTTAAGATTCAAACCATTTAAATGATTATGAGGAAAACTCATAATATCCTATGATGAGAAATAAATAAATAAAACTACACAGATTTTCCACCTCTCACAAAAACCTTAATTCCATCAATTTTCCATCCCAGATAGAGGGTGCTAGCCTCGGCTAGCGAAAAGAAACAATCGCATAACATTACTCTTTTAGGAGCTAAGCGTTCTAGTTCAAGCGCACCCATGAGGCGAGGACTCAGCGGGAATTTTTTGTTGATATAGTATTATCACTCCAAAATGTTATTACTACAAAGACAAACTGTTGTACCAACGTACAGTACTAATAGATGAAGCTACTACATTTCGGGTTGATTTATTGCAAAATTCAACAATACTGATGATTGATTAACATTCAAGTATTGTTAGTTAGCGTATGGTAAGCTGTTGAGAACAAACAATAAGTATTGTTAAATTAACAAGAACAAAAAAAACGCTTAACAATACATGTTTTGTAAATGCAACCATAAAAAGTATTGGTTCCTAAATAATCACATTTTATCGTTCAGTTCACGATAATATCGTTAATATTACAATATATTTTTTTAGTGCAGTATTTTAGTTCATTGAAAAGTAACAACAAAAAAACTGTCTTTTGATTTTCGTCTTTTTGTTGGGTGCTTGTAAAATCTTGATAAAGTAAAGATTTCAAGGAGTGCTACTATCTCCATTTCGCTTATTATTTGAAAAGAAAAAGAAGCTAAATATATTTTAGCCATTAAATATATCTACAAACATTAGCCATTACTTATAAAAAATTATTACTAAATGTTTTCTCAACACTTTGACAGAATTTCACCAGTAACGCAACTTTGGTTAAGCATTTCATCTTTTCGTTGTTTTTTCTCTCTCTCTAAACTGTGTGTAGCCATTATATCCTATTTAGTTTTTCCAGTAATCAAAAGCGGTACAATAAACATAAATATTGTATGTCTTTGATTTAAAATGAAGTTTTTGCACGCGACAAAACCAAGAAGACTTTTTTTTTTTCGACATAACCATCTTGTCTTTCCTGATCTCATAAGAGGAAGCAATAAAAAACTTAAAGCATTTCACCACTGATTGCCACAAGACATGAATTTCAGGAGGAACTTTCTCATGTTTTTTTTTTTTTTTTCTCCTTTCGTTCTCAGATACTAATACAAGATTTTAGGCACTGTAGGCGAAGAGAAAAGAGATTCAAATGGCAACTATTAAAAGCTGGAAGAAAAGACTTTCTGCGGGGTGGTGTGTCATCTTTTTTCTTAACTCCTTAACAAAATGACAAGAAAATTACCAGTCAGTTACAATTTATTTCCTTCATTTCATTTTCTCTTCAATAAAAATTTATTATTTAGATATTTTTTATATCATTAAGTACTGGATGTTTTATTTTTATTGCTATAGAAAAGAAATTAGAAATCCCTTTTGATCGATCGATGACAGGAATTGTGAATTGATTGCTTCTTCCTGTCATAAAGATCTTCCTTCTTCCTTTCCAATATATCATAATAATAATAAGAAGAAAATGAAGAAGGAGAAGAATGGTAGAGGTTTCTTATTCTAAACAAAAGTACTCTTCTAGATTTTACAGTTTCTTGATAAAGAAATGAAGGTATTCCCATTCATGAGAAACTACTTCATGAGACTAGCGTCTCAACGTAGAAACTCCTATTTTCGGAAGCTTGAAAAAGCACGATTTAAGCGACTGTGCAACAAAAAAACACCATACCTGACTTATCTAACCTCCACGTACCCTTGGTCACTAATTTTAGTAAATTTCCTAATGCGTGTAATAGATAGATAGATAGATAGATAGATAGATAGATAGATAGATAGATATAGATATTAAGAGAAAAGTTATTTTTCTTTAAAAAAACAAACAAAGAAAAACCACACCAGGATTCAATCCCGGGTTCTGCGTATTAGCTTACCGATATGCTACCAATACGCCAAATTGGTAATTAGAAGTCAGCCTCTTGTAGTCTTATTTACGGTTAAGGAGTAGTTTACTGTTTAAAGAGTAATGCGCCTGTGCGAGAATGACCCCGCCTTAATAGGGCTTTCTGTATTGAGACACTACACTTTGTGACGACTGTATCTTAGGGTAGCGTTGTCACGTTCTCGTTGCAATATTTCTAGCAAAATACTGAAATTTTTCCTGATTTTTTTGTAAAAGTTTCCCGCTTGCTAAGTGTACTTTCATAACTACTGAAAATTAGAGTATAAGAGTGCCAGAAAGACTCAACAAAATTTTCTGATTTTTATTTCCCCTTTTATCCTTCACGTAGCATAGATTTTTCCCATTTTCCGAGAAATTTCCCTCCACCTGACAACATTATCTGAGGATGAAGCTGAGATCAAGAACAAAACGTTAGGATGAGCGTAATTCGTAGAAATACATGGTCAGCTTTTTCAAAAAGAAGTCTACGATATTAAACGCACTTATAATAATTAATTGGCGTAGATATAATTTCTTTTCAAAGTTATTTAACTTTACTTACGTTACTTATCCAAGTTTCTAATGTATTTACGAAGATCAAAGAAAATTTGCAACGGTGATTAATAGTATCTTAAATGGCAGAAAGGAATTTTCTTCCGATTGAAAAATTTTAAAATTTGGGAACAGTAACAAAGGCATGGTGTAACACGCGACATCTAATAAGCATAGTGAAAACATACTTATCTTTAAAAGTTAATGAAATAATGTTTGGGAATCACAAAGATGTTGTGACGAGAATATGTATAATAACGTAAGTACAAGTACCTGAATAGCTTTCTTAATATGGTGTATGCTGAAAGGGACAAAAAATGCTGGTTACGCTCTCTATACATTGTAATGTTAGTGCACTTCGTGAACATTTTAGGTGCATATTTTATGAGTTTCGGTCACATTTTTACGCATTAATCAGTGCCTCTCAGCGTCACTGCTATAGGTACTGTTGGAGTCACAAAGGTACACACACTATCGAGAAGTATGTGCCGAAAGCAGAAAAGTTTAATGCCATTCGAAACAAAGCTTAATGCCATACAACAAACGTAAATATTAGCGGTTGAATTGCAGCAGTATCTCAGTAATTAAAGTTTCTTTGAAAAATTAAAATTTGAATTTTTCCTACCGCTTCGAGCACAGAGACTGAATTTAAGAGACAAATTTCATACGTAAATTCCTAACAACATAACAAGAAACAAAGTTCTGCTTCAATTTTGGGATACAAGGGTTCACATTTGCAGCTCAAAATGTTATTGTTGGCTCGAACACACAATCAGAATTCGACAACAAAACTTCGCAGATGCATTCCAGACACCAAAGCAAGAATAAAAGATAACTTCGTCATTTTTCTAATTCCGCTTTATTTTCGAAATACAAGGATTTTAATTTAATATAATTTTACAACGGTAAATAAAAGGAATATATCCCAATAAAGAAAAAAAAAGCAGAAAAGTAAATGTAGATTTTGGGAGTTGATTTGCAATAATTGGGTAGATATTACAAGTTAAAACGTTATGTCATCGGGTTGCCAATGTTTCCAACTTGGTACCAAGTTTGGCTCGTTTTTTTAATCAAATAGCACTATGTCCGTTTATGGGCTATCTTGCATTTTTTTAGTAATGATAAACATAATGTGTGAAGCACAGAACACAGTGTTGCAAACTGTGAATATCATACCAGGTGAAATACTGAATATTTTACTAATTTCATTTCTTATATTATTTACAGGTTGCAACATTGTTTCTGTGCTTCACATACGATGTTTACCATCGCTATCCAATGTCCAATAAATAGTACTGTTTGAGATAATAAATATTTCTTTTATTTAGCATTGTAAATGACGATTGTGGGCTCGAAGTTGAAAATCTTAGATCTCAAAAACGAAGCGAAACATCGCACATGATCAGTATATGAAAGAAAATTGAGGTCGGGGTGGCTCAGTTGGTAGAGCGCTCACTTCTGGTGCTACGGGTCGTCGGATCGATCCCTGTTCATGCCATGTGCACTTTGTGCTGGACAAACATCATGTGTTTTCTCGGTGTGCTCCAGTTTCCTCTCACTTTCTTCAACCCACCAATTCATCACATCCATACGGTCTGAGCCATAGTTGCCTAAAGGCCTTAAATTCAATTCAGTTCAATTCAGTCAAAGAAAATTCTGGACGGTCCAACAACAACGGCAAGCGTCCTGCTATAATGTTTTATTTTCTCAAACAGAACCATTTATTGGACATTCGATAGTGATGGTAAACATCGTATGTGAAGCACAGAAACAATGTTACAGTCTCTAAATAATGTATGAAGTGAAATTAGTAAAAATGTCAATTTTCAATATTTAACCTGGTATGATATTTACAGTTTGTAACACTGTGATCTGTGCTTCACACATGTTATTTATCATTATGGATAGCCAATAAACAGACATGGTGCTATTTAAAAAATATGCCAAACTTTATACCAGATTGGCAACACTGACAATACGATAACATAATAGTTTAACTTCCAAACAACTACATTTTACTTTTATTCATCTGTTTTGCTTTATTGGGAAATATTCCTTCTACTTACCATTGTAAAATAAAAATAAATAAATAAAAAAAACTTTTAAAGACATACTTTTCTTAAACAATTCGTACAAAATGTAAACAAATATTTTTTATGCATTACAAAAAAGCATGGTGCGCGCTCTCATATATGCTTTCGTCACTTTATAAATTTTTCAATTGGCGCGCCCCATGCTTTTCTTTTTAGTTATGCATAAACTTTTTTTTTTGACTTTTTAGTACGAATTGTTTTATAAAAAATATATCTTAAAAAAAATATTTTTTCGAATTATTTTTGTGTTCGGATACTTTTTTCAAGCTAATGCATTGTGAACCAAACCCTAAAGTGCTCTGCAACCAGTCAAACCGAACATAAATTGCAGGATAGTATTTATTTTAGTATAAAGAAGTTCATATTTAAAAAAAAAATAAATAAATAAATAAAATATATTTTTAAATATGAAATATATGAAAGTAACAATGGAATATTTTATTGATATTAATTTTCAGAACTTTCGATTGCAGTCTACCTGGTGGGCTACAAGAAAATGAAAACAGTAAAATAAATTAGTGATGTAGACCTTCTTATGAATTAAAACACACTAAAATTAAACAGTTTTTAATAATAATAATACATTTCTAGAAAAAGTTCCGGAATTAAACTGGTAGAATCGCAGTCTGACTTCGAGTACTGGAGTACATTAGGCCTATTCAAGTAAAATAAAAACAGACTACAGTGCCAATTACACGTAGAAAAATAATTTTAATCGAATTACTGACCAGTGAGCACAAATAAAATAATCATACACAATTTCTGTGAAGCGTTAAGAGAAGACTATTCGGAACTATTCTGCCAGACGAAACCTAATGATCAACAGCGGAATTTCAAATGAACTTTCCATCAGCGCAAGAGAAGGGGGAAAAAAAAGAGCATGTTAAGAGGAAATCACCACAAGCAGACTCCTGGTGATTATTACAAGCATTCGTCCTACATTCACGCGCCAGACTACGAAATATCTTTCTGGTTACTTCAACAATTTCAAAAGAATTCCATGCTTAAGGAGGAATTAAGGAGAAAAAAAATAAGAGAACGAATATTTTACTCTGTGATATGATATGTAAAAAATATGTAAAAGAGCAAATTAGTAGTTTAAAAAAACAAAATATTAAAGAAATATCTACGCAAAGAGCTTCTTCCTGAATTAGAGCCAAGAAAATTGAAGCAAATAGAAAAAGAAAGTAGAAGTTCAGTAGAGGAAGAGAAGGAGAAACAAGACAAGAAGAAAAAAATTGACAGACGATTGACGGTAAGTGAAGGAGAAATGAGAAAAGCCAATGAAGATGAAGACCCAGTTAGATCGCTAGTCTGCTGTTTAGTTGCCTAGTTGACAAAACGTATTCCGTGAAAGTGACCCCCTTAAAGACGGGTCAGGAAAGGGGCAGTGGTCGCTGGTTGGATTGGAGGTCAGTGGCTCAAAAGAACTTTAATGAAACTCTCTTGGTTTTTGGTTTGGGAATCTCCTTCATGATAAAAGAGTACAACTCTTCAATGTCCAATACCATGGCTATCCTTCTACATCTCTATCCATACACAATAAAGCCCCACGCCACGAGGCCAATGTGGTTGTCTAACCGGGACACTAGTATTCATTTGTGATTGTTTTAGTTTCTTTACCTTTGTCTTCTACACTTTCTCTCTTCTTTTAATTTCCATCATCTTTTCTCTTTCTTCCAATATACGTACTTCTTTTCTTTTCTACTTTTGAAGACCTATGTCACGATGAGAACTTTTCGTGATGTTCTACGCCTCTATGATCTATGGACATAACTGGTTTTCTTTTGTTTGCTTTCACAGCTAATAACATATCACAGATATTGCTACATTTTTATAGCAGTGAAAGCAGTAAACAAACTATATTACATGCAATTGATTCATGTCAATTGTTATTTGTTTCATACTAAGCTATAATGGATGTCCTGAATGAAAAGACAATGGAATAGACAGAAAAAGAATTGAAGTATATGTTTTAGTAACGTATACTCTTAGGCTTAACCTCTCCATTCTTTTCTCTCTTTTTTTATGATGGTCTTACTTGAATAGGTCCTTTCGTCCCCAAATTATAGTTAATTTTATTATAATCTATCGAACAGTATGTCTCAAAGTAGCTTAGTTAGGAACAACAGGCACTAAGTACTAATTATGAAAGAGGTTCTCTGAATTGAATTAAATTAAATTGAATCTGCGTCCTTTAGTCATCTTTGGGTCATGGCGACATAAACCACATAAAAGAATGTGGAGAGGAACTCGTCCAGAGTCTGGGTTTAAAACTATTATGCTATAGGCTAGTCTGACCGAGGGATATCATTGGAAAAGACTGCAAGGGTAGCTGGCAACTAGGTTCGAACACAGAACCTTCAAACACTTTACTACCTGAGCTACGGCAGAAGTTCTCTGAGACTTGACCATCCTCTTGCTGTGTCTTCAATGCCCTTATCAACAATCATTGGAACCTTCTTTTATCGTTTGTTGATGAATTGAGTCCTAAAGAAGAGTCAGTTTATGAAGTTGGAGAATAGAAGCATCAATGCCAGCGGTAGTAGATCTGGTTGAGTAAATGGAGCCACATTGAACTTCCTTTGGTATTGTTTTTATTAACAGACTGTAGTTGTATTCAGTAAGGATTGTATTGTGTTATTTTAAGACTGAATTGATTGTGAATGATACATTGAAGCTATCATTCATTTACTAAAGTACTAGTTGGTTTCATTTTGTCCTCATATGTACTTTCTTTCCTTTAGAAAGAATTCTACCACTAATAATACTTTTGGAGGCACATACGATTGGAAACAAGCTTTCACTCTCTTCACTGATTGTTGGCAACATTGATTTTTTTAAACAGACTTGACAACATATTAATATATCATCATAAAATTAGGCTTTCTTCTTTAAATGTAAATGTAATGGACACTATAATGAATCCAGCGGGTGGTTCGGAGGGAATATTCCCCCGGACCACCCGCTGTCTCATATGTGAACTGGATCTTGGTTTACAAGATCTTTGACACGATGTTTGAGATGGTCTAATGACAATGTTACCGAATTGAGGATTTCATCCTCACAAACACAAACACACATATATAAACAGCTCGCGTAAAGATTATAATAAATACTAGGTTACGTTCAGTATCTGTCTCTAGTCACAGACCTATAAGTGGCGATTGGTTTGCTTGTTCTTCATTGTATTTTTACTGTGTGTGTAGTTTTTTGCTTCTCCACAGTTAAATAATAGTTTCTTCACGTATTATATATCGATTAAACATTGTTTCAGTATTTATCCACCAACGTCATCAGGTAACTATAGTACCACGACAAGCATTTCTGCTGTGAGACATCTGCTTAGAAAACACACGAGCAATTCTCACAGCAAATTAGGCAGTCAAGTTCTGGGTGTCGTGTTACGCAGGAGGCTTTGTAGCATGGTCTTGCTTCTATAGTTTACACTGCAAGAAGTGTATAAACACGAAACTGAATTCGTTACTTATTTTCCCTTCATGTAAATCTGTATCTCCCGAAATCTAATTGCTCACCTCCATGAAATGTTTATTTGAGGTCTTTGCTTTGTCAAAACTTGGTAATTTTCTGGAAAACTA
Organism: Lepisma saccharinum; assembly: GCA_022664845.1. NCBI lineage: Eukaryota > Metazoa > Arthropoda > Insecta > Zygentoma > Lepismatidae > Lepisma > Lepisma saccharinum. The sequence goes on along the minus strand of JAGDQP010052581.1, from coordinate 1,514 downwards.
GTCCTCTCCAATTAACACAAATCCCCCTCCCTCATCGGGTGAAAGTGTCTCAAGTCATCACTGAACATACGTACGTTCAATGGAAAACAATTACCAGTTTTCTAATTTATTTATTTCGTCTTGTTTTGCGTACCAGGGTCATTTGTGTGAACACTCATTATCGTCATCATCTGTGGCAGATAGAAGAAACAGAGTATTTATTCAAAGTACTATCACGGGAAACTTGCTACAACGACCAAAATTCGAACCAAGGACCCAATGATTATCTGGCGAACATTATATTGTGAGATTATGGGCACGGTGACTAATAAAATGCCAATAAGGCAAAACTGAAAGTAATTTTCACCATCCGTAACCCATTTTTGGTCCTTTAAATGACAATATTGTTGACTTCGGACATATTAAAGGATTAATAGCAAAAACTAGATAAGTCCAAAATGCTACTTTTTTTTTTAGAAACGTTTAACGTTCAACATAAACCTTAGGATATTTTTAATTTTTTAGAAACGTTTAACTTTAAACATAAAAATAACATTAGAATATTTTTCATTTTTTGTAAACGTTTTTAGAAACGTTTAAATTTCAACGTAAAAATAACTTTAGCATATACACTTCATAGAATATTTTATATGAAGTATATAGTTTTCATACCTACCAATTTCTTCCTAAACAACGGTCTTGCTTCTTGTTTCTTCAGAAAAGTTTAATTTGGAGGTAGCTGTTTCCTTGTATTGAATAGTTATATTAAGACTATTGACGCTTGTGATATGAATAAACATTATCGGGGAAAAAACTTTTCTGCGCCAACGAAATATTTTAGTTTGTATAATAGATGCATATTGTTAAAAAAAAACTGTTCTCTTCCCAGGCACACTATGTATTTGTTTAGCAAAAACTGGATAAGTCCTTGAACTAACCCGGCTTTAGGCAGTAACAAGTTGTATTAAAACATTTTGTGACAGAAAGAAATTAGATTAATCCTTTATTTTTTAAGAAACACGGGATTTTTATATTTTAATTTCATTGATTCATCGATATCTGTAGAACCTTGCTTTGTCAGAAGATGTCCCTTACAGTTGCGGATACAAAATTGTACTCATTACTAAATGTGAATCTTGAATATTGTCCGGTATTTCATATGAACTCTTAAATTGTAAGGGTACTTCTCAAGAAAAGACATTCAGAGAAAATCTGAATACAATGGTGTTCCGATAAAGTTTAAATACAATTCTCAATTAACGTTTTACTATTGCCCAGGGAATATATTCCTTTCGTTAGGGCTAACGACAGATTTATGCAAGTAAACCAATTTCTGTATAAATATCAGTACAGTTAAGTGTCTGAAGGAGGCAAGTATAACAATACATTTACCATTACATTCATTTTTTTTCTGAAATAATGGAGTGCTCCTGCTAAAAAAAAGTGTACTGAATTCGATTCCCGCTATGAATACGTTGACGCGTGGTTGAGCGGAGGCGTTTTTCTTTCTTCTTTTTCTGGAAGAGAGCGTCAAA
>JAGDQP010052579.1:0-13753 GCA_022664845.1 Lepisma saccharinum | reverse complement strand
GCAATCAGGCTCCAGCTGGGAACTGTAACCTAGTAGGGGAGACGAGCCGAATTTATTCTAACCTACTCGTAATGGTACACCTTCATACCAAATTTCGTTTCTTTAGCTTCAGTCGTTATAAAGTGGGGCTTAGGCGGGCATTTTGGATAAAAGATGGACACATTTTTAACGTTTTCTTATATTTTCGTGACATACTCGTGATGATACACTGTCATACCAAATTTCATTTCTCTATCTCGAACGATGTGAAAAATGGTATTTCAGCTGCCATTTTGAATCAAATATGGTGAATTTTTTAAAACGTTGTTATGTTTTCCTAAACTACTCTTGATAATACATCATTATGCCAAATTTCGTATCTCTGGCTCAAGCAGTTGGAAAATGGATTTATGACGCCCGCCATTTTGGATCCAAGATGGCGTCTTTGGAGATATTTTGTAATATTTTCATAATCTACAAATAATGTTGTACTGTCAAACTAAATTTCATTATTGTAGCGGCAGCCGTTTAGGCTGTGTATTCTTTAAAAGTTTAGTTTTGGCGGCCATTTTGAATTGAAGTTGGCGACTTTTTCAAATTTTTAAAAAGTTTTCTTAATTTGCTGCCAATGATGTAGTTTCATACCAAATTTCACTGTTCTATCTTTAGCCGTTAAGGCTGTGTATTCTTTGAAATTTTAGGTTTGGCGGCCATTTTGAATCCAAGATGGCGACCTTTTCAAAATGTCGGAATTTTTCCTGTATCTATTTATCATCCTCTACCTTCATACCAAATTTCATGTTTCTAGCTTACTCCAAACACCCTAAACAATATGATGAGTGAGTGAGTGAGTCAGTCAGTGAGTGAGTGAGTGAGTGAGTGAGTGAGTGAGTCAGTTAGCCTAAAATGTGGAATTTCAGGGGTCCACAACTAGAACATAGTTTGAGATACGAATATGAAATTTTGTACATCTGCACATATTTACCATATCTCCTTAACGGCAAAAGCTCTTTAACATCTTTTTTCTTACGGGGCCCCCAAATCGTCGATTTTGCCATAAACTCTTGTTCCTGTATAATAACATGCTTCTGGCAGTGCTAACGTTTTCTGACGTGAAGAACTTGGCTCATGCACTGCCGTGCATGTTGATAAACATGGATCTGGAAGGAAAGTATCTTTACAAATATTCTGTGTAATCGTTTTTGATCAAGGTGTAAATGATATGTTTGCATCTTCATTTTTTTCAATTGTCCTCGTTAAGGCAGGCTGATATAGAATAACTAACGAAGCAAAATAAACGAAAAGAAAAACGAATTTGTGTAATCTCTTTTACAGGTGTTCTACCTTTTCCTCTTGTTTATAAGATGTCTACTTAGATTATTGGTTTAATCAATATGTAATTCTGGTTTTCTGTTGTGGACATATATAGTTTAACAAGTACCGTAGGTAATACGATTTGTACGCAATATTATGAATAAGGTGGTATGTTTGCATGCGAAGGTTCTTTGTTGTATATAATAAATGTTTACAGAATTGGTGTTATTTCTTTTGAGATGTTAGCAACGACAATCTTGTGCCTTCAATATATGTATGAATTAACTTGTATGCGTTTCACTGGTACTAATATACTTTAACGACTACACGCTTAGTTTGATTAGTCAATACAAGTAAGTGTCTTCTAATCTAGCAGTGGCGCAGCCTGGAAACGTTCATTATGGCTAAAATGAATTTCGAAGTTTTAGATGTTGAAGATGCAAATATAGAAAACTATATAAAGAGGTTTGATCATTTTTGTTTAGCTCAAAAAGTTGAAGAATACAAAAAAGCTAAGCCTGCTTTTCACATTCATCGGAGCTAAAGCATATGAAAACTTAAAGTCTGTTTGTTGGCCAGATAATCTTTGTGACCTCAATTTAGCTCAAGTTAAACTTGTTTACTACGAAACTTTTTGAAATAGTCGAGCGTTATAAATTCCACAAATTACTGCAGTTCGATTATGTAACTATCCAATAATTTGTAGCCAAACTAGAACAGCAGGCCATGCGTTGTGAGTATAGTTCTTTTCTCAGTATTATGTTAAGAGATCAGTTGGTCTTGGATTTACATGACGATAACATTAGAAAACGCTTATTATAATTTCTAAGCTAACATTTGAGAAAGCAGTTGAATTATCAACAATATTCGAACAAGTTAGTTCAGATATACTAATTATGAAAGGCACAACTAGTAGCGAGCACAACTAGTTGAAAGGCACAACTTCAACAAATTAACTTTTCAAATAAATAAATATCCTAGTGGTAGTGCCAACTTTCCGATGAGTTCTAACGAAAGGTTAATCACGTGTCCAAGATGCACATATCGCCATGAATATGGTAAATGCCCAGCCTTTAATAGGTTTTGCAATGTGTTTAACATAAAAAGACACTTTAGGAACAGCAGATATTTAAACAAACTGGCTCACAAGTTTCTCAGAGTTATCAGCATAATTATTTACAAAGAGAGTCCGAAAATCAAGTCATGAATCTGTTAGATAATGCTTATATGGACGATATCTTAGGTATTTCAGTCCAAAATACACCAAATACTACAGAATAGATTTCGGATATATATATATATATATATATATATATGAGAGTTGATACTCACAACATAGGTTTCAGAATAGATTCTGGTGCTATTGACAATATACTGACGCTACAATTGCGACAAAGTATGGGCACAAAAGTGATGATGTATCATACAGAGAAACAAATATTTCTATTGAAAGGGTCTATGTTGCCAGTAGTAGGTGAAGTTGATTTGCATGTCCAGTATCAAAACAGGTTGTTAAGATTACATTTCGTAATTATAGATACCACAATTCCCTATTAGATTATTGGTAGAGATGGTCTAAGATCTTTAAATTTCAATTGGTTATCAGATTGCGTTAATGGTGCTTCTATATCTTTAAGCAACAATGTAGATTCATTAAATAATTCGATTATTTCTCAAAGTCATGCAGATAATTCACATTTTAGCGATCAACACAAAACAATTGAAGACAAGTATGCTACTCTAAAATCTTCATTAAATCAACAGATTACAAGGTTATGGGAAGAATTAAGTAACATAAAATCTAAACTAAATACTGATTCACACAGTCAATATCTAAAACAGGATATGGAAAAGTTGGATAAGCAAATGTCTCTTAAAAATGAGAATCAAGATCTGATTCCCACAGTTTGTTCAGAACAAACAATCCAATGTTTTTCTATAGTTGCTCAAAACACAGACAATAATCAGTTGCCTTCTACTATACTTCTGTAGTAAGTAAATACAAGGATCAGGGTAATGTCGGTTACAAAGATGGTGATTTGTTAGAGGCTTTGAGGTTTTATCTAAAGTCATTACATATCGATCCAATGAATGCATCACTTTATAATAATTTTTCGGTGGTTTGGTTACAATTAGAAAACGTCGAAGATTCAATCAGACGGGGACAAAAAATCTTAGATGTAAAAGATAAGTATCCAGTAAATGAAGTTTTGTTAAGTAAAGAAACGGCTGAAGCGTGCTCATCAAATATCTAGCAGCAGAAAGATCAGTACAATTGACAATATAGAGCAAAATACCCGGGTACAGACTAAAGATAAGGAAGACGGTTTGTGTTCAGATACAGTTTCAGATACTAGAACACATCATATTGAAAATGATAATCAAACCATACTACTATCATCGTAATTATATCTTTCAATGCAACACGATTTGGCAATAGAGAGAGTTTCCGTGATTACCATAGAAGAATCCGCAGTATCAGCTAATTGTGAGGCGTGTCTTAGAATGGAGTCTAAGGAAGCATTTACAGCAATAAGTTCAGTGTCGTGTAATGATAAGTCTTATACACAGCAGTGTGACTCAACTATTGATATCCCAGTCTATGAGGTACCAGCTATAAAGCAAAATTCATCCTGATATTTTGAGTCGGAAATCTAGAAACTTCCAATTCCGTTCAAGGTCACACATTCACTGATATAAAAAGTTGGGAAGAGGATAGTCGTCGGTAGAGTTCAACTCAGAAAGTTTCTCAACCTACTGATAAGGCAGTAGATGTTAAAATTAACTCTTCTAAATCAGATAAGCATGAAGCTCTACCAATTAATAATAATGGTACTCAAAGTAGGAAATCCAGTAAGAAGAAATCAAGGAAACAACACAAGTCAGAATGTCAAACCAACCTGGATAAAAAATTGAAGCAATACTTAGGTAAAGTTGGTTTACAACAAGTATTCGAAAATCCAGATTTTTACAAGGTGAAACATATGATATTAGGTCTTTTTTTCAGATGTAAATGATGATATTGCTCTGGCTTATATTCGACCATATTTCAAAGCCAAATTTGGATGAAAGGGCGAAGGATGCTGCGAATGTGTGTTCTTGTCCGCCGTATATTTTATAAACATGGATCTGGAAGGAAAGTATCTTTGCAAATGTTCTGTGTAATCTCTTTTACAGGTGTTCTACCTTTTCCTCTTGTTTATAAGATGTCTACTTAGATTATTGGTTTAATCAATATGTAATTCTGGTTTATTGGACATATATAGTTTAACAAGTTGGTAATACGATTTGTATTGCATTCATTGTTATGAATATGGTGGTATGTTTGCATGCGAAGGTTCTTTATTGTATATAATAAATGTGTACAGAATTGGTGTACAATTTCATATGAGATGTTAACAACGACAAGCTTGTGCCTTCAGTGTATGTGGAAATTAACTTGTATGCGTTTCACTGGTACTAATATACATTAAAGTCTGCACGCTTAGTTTGATTAGTTCATACAAGTAAGTGTCTTCTAATCTAGCAGTTTAAAGACTGTTTAAAAATCTTGTAGGTGATAAAATGTTCGTGTAAGTTTGTATTGTAGATACATACATTGATTATTTATATGAAGACAATTTTAATACTAATACCTATTCAATGCATAAAATGAAAATTGCTAAAAAAAAAGTTTACTAGGTAGAGAGACTCGCTCAAGCAGATACTGTCAAAACCCTCCAGTAGGCTACATAAAATCAGAAATTTATCTGTATAGTAATTTACAAGGAATCGTAGAAAACCAAATTCTCCTACCCCAATAGCCCTCTCGTTCAAAATACAAGGGTTATATGGCAAACATTACATCTTGTTGAGCGAGGATCCTAAACTCAGTGTTCGATTTGCCAGGTTCATAAAGGTGTGGTCATTTTGAAGAGAAGTAGCAAACTAACTGAAACGATGCATTGCTTTGGAAGGTAGAAAATTAGTATTAAGGAGAACAATATGAAATAATAAGTGCATGGTTTATTGGGGAGGAGCAATCCAGCAGGATACTAAACATTGAATAATATGAAAAAATAATGTTAGAAAAAAATCGGTAGTTTGGATATTCAGGATAACTGTTACCAGTAGGTAATATGAAAGCGTGTTTACATATAAATGGTTTGGTTGAACTTCACCTACTGTTTCAACCATGACCTGCCACTGGAAAGGTAACCATCAGGATCTTACTTAAGTGCCATTTAGGCATTCTCTTAGTTAAGAGGAGAACCCTCGAAAATCTCAGTCAGAATGGTCGCTCGTGAAGTTTCAATTTTATTTACGACTTTCAGGCATCTAAGGCTCAGGTCGTCAGGGGAGGGTAAAGGATGCTGGTAGGTGTCAGCCAAGGTCTAAGTTGAAGGTACCATCCCGGCATTTGCTTCGTGTGACCACGGAAAACCCTGAAAACCTCAGTAAGGACTGTAGGCCGCTGGGATTGAAAACTCGACCTCCCGAAATCTAACCAAACTTACAACCTCTGAGCTACGTCCACTCGGTCCATGACGTTTGAACCCGCCTGCCTACCCACTGCAGATCCGATATCAGCGACTTTCAAGACAAACCGAAAGCGGCAGGTTTTTCAAGACGAACTAACTCCTCTCAGTTCAATTCCAATGGTCCCTTCTGTCTCAGAATCCTTCCATCGCTTAATTGTATTCGCTTTCCCCCTCAATCATACCTGTGAGTATGGTCGGTCGCTGGTTTCGAACCTAGGACTTCGAGAATGCGAATCCAAAGTTCTACCAGTGATTCAGTCAAACCACCCTGTGGGGTGTCACTCCCAAATGCTCGAGAATTCCCCAAACTTTAAAAATTTATACGGTCAAAATCGATAGAAACCGTAGATAATTCCACTTACACCTTCCCTTACGTTACACCCTCCCTAAAATTGAAAGTCTTGGCGGAATCGCTGCGCTCTACCAACTGAGCCACGACCACTTTGTGATTTACAGAATTTCGCGACCCTAACAACGGGAAAACAGTGAGCACTATCCATTTTATGTACGTTAATAATGTCAATTGCAGCTGCATTCCGCCATTAAGGCGTAAAACAGGATATGCGGGTATTCAGGACGACCCATCTTGTTCATATTTACTTAACAGTTGTAATGAAAGACCTGCCCACTGGTTGGTAAACCTTCAACTTCGTCCGTATTTATTATCAAGCAAACCAATCGTTTTTAAAACTCTCCCACTAGGCCTCTACACAGTTGTTTGAGTTTTTAATTACTCAAGCTTTTCAAAATGTCGCTATATTCTCAAATTGTACAGCTTCCAAAATGCTTCCTCTGTAGTCATTCCGAAGGTTCCTTCACTTAACTCCTTTGGTTTCTCAGCAAAAGGAAGGAAAGGAAAGGAAGCATTTACGATTGGCCCTAACTGTGATCACCCCTATATTTTCTTTTTCATAATAGCTCCAATTGCATCAGACAGTTACAGATCCACACACCTTGGAAAATATCCTTGGCAGCGTCGGGAATCAAACCCGAGACCCTTCCATCCGTAGTCAGCAACACTATCCAGTAGACCAACGGGGAAGTCATACATATATTCACATACTGTATCATTGTAAAAAAAAAATTCAGCGTTGAATTTGGGGGTCTTTATAATACAATAATTTTCTATGTTCACATCAAGGAACCTATAAACAAAAACATTGTTTCTGTATACATTGTACAGATCAGTTTCAGAAGTTGTCTTTCTTTTACTAATTGTTATGTTCAACGTATCTTCGAGAGAATCAATTATCAGTTTTAAACAAAATGGTTCTGCGTCTTTAACGAAACGTTCGATAGTCGTTCAGTTTCAGTTTTGTTTTTTGAGTGAATATAACAAATGATGACATCAGAGCAAGCCGCCTCACCCTAACATCGTAACTGGTTTCAATTAAAAGAATCCTTCATTTCGTTCAAAATAACACTAAAATAATGAAGGTTCTACGCATATCCATGTTGTAAATTAAGCCTCTTCTCAACCATGTATCTTCGGAACGAATGCCACACATTTCTCTCCATTATTTTGAGGGGCTAACATTTTTGGTTAAAATATTTCACCTCTGATGCTCCAACTTTAACCTCTGACACAAAAAGATCCAAGTTCTAATGCGGTCGAATAATATGTCGCTTGTTGGATGGTCTTGATGAAAAAGTTGACCAACTATGGGATCGAAATGTGGCCTCTACCCCTATTCACAATGGTAAAAGTTGGGTCAAAGTTCGAAAACGACTATTTTTCCTGTCTTTAGAAGTTTAACAGAAGAGCACAAGGTGGTAAGATGCTTCTCTAGGAAAGTTATTCTATGTATTATTGCTTTTCCTAGGCCTTAAGACCATCAAGGTTCCAGCGTTCCCAGGAGAAACTGACCCTTCTGAGGGGGTTAGGTTGGGAGTAACTAAAACAATCAAATTGCAACGAAGTTGAGCAATATATCGTTTGAAAAGTCTTAAGGAAAGAAAATACTTGGAGAAAATCCAGAATCGATATTTTGCTCCTGTTCAAAAACATTTGAGGCTAAAGTTCGAAAATAACTACTTTTAAAACCCTTTTCTGCTCAGATTGTAAGAGTTGATCAGATATGTATCAGTTGGTCAGAGGTGAACTACTAGCCAAAAAAATTAACTTCCCAAATATTGGAATGCGTGTTTCGTAAGTTTTCTTATACCGTTGTCACCGTTCGTTACTAGAACGTTTGGCTTTAAATGACATGCCTGACGTTTTCCTTCACGGTATATCTCTCATAGAACATTAAGAACTGCTTAAGAAAACAAAAGATGGAAGCCAATAAGTTTATATTATACTTACATGATTAAAGATCCCATATTCTGAACTTACTTCAGTCCAGTTCTCCCAGATATTTTCTACTTAAACCTAAATGCTCCTCCCTAAATGGTCAATATCATTGCCGAAATTTATATTACCATAAACACTATAATTTTCTGTGATATGATAGCCTTATGACAGTGAAGTTAACATTTTAAATCAGATTTTAATAATGACAAAGTCAGGAGTATATTGATTTCACATTCAGCATCAGCCGTTGTAGTGTCTTTACTATCGTTCCCCGATGAAAATATGTTGGAAAACCCAAAGAATAACTATATTACAGTATTAATCTACATCATTAAAATTGATGTAGAGATGTCATAACAAGGAATTCAACGAGGTTATAAGATGCTAATTATTTGAGTATAAAAACAGTCTCATTATGTAAACTTATTTTTCTTTATATAAAAAAAGTCATCGTAGCATTTATAATCTGTATTAAAAGTAATGATCAGTTACAATCATAAGCAATATGAATAACGTGCTGTGTAAGTAGTGATAATTTCTCATACGTATGTAAAATTATTCAATTTACGAATAAAACATATATCCTGTTACTATTTTAAAGCGTTTTCCAAGTACTCAAATTATTAGTTGAATCGTGAGTTTCAAATCGCATCAATCTAAGTGACTTTAACAGGTGAACACATTTTCATATTTTCATTTTGGTTAGGAAAGACGGAAGCTATAAGACTGAATTTCCGAGTTATATTGAACCGACACATTTTAATAACAGCTCTCTCCTCCTAAGTCTATAAATCATGCTACATTTTGTGTTGGAAGTCATAAACTAGATCAGCAATCTTTTGCATTAGCGAGAAAGATAACAAAAACATATTGGCATGTCAAATTTCAGATCTTCACTAAACTATTTATGACATAGAGTGTTTCGCATGTTTTGAAATTATTGTTCATTTCGTTTGACAGTAATGTATTTTCTATACTTATATCTCGGCATTTAATGTTATAGACTATAAAGATAAATTCACTAATTCCGGACAAGCAAGCATAAAAAATCGGCGTTTCCCAACGCTTTTAACACGAACAAACTCTATAGGTGCTTCTGCAAAAACACATTGATTCTAGATTATGCATATAACTATAACCTATCGTATCAATAATCATTTATAGTTGTTAGAACGTACAATTTCTTTCCAGCTTATAAGCTTGTAGCAAATATTCAATTTATTATGTAATTATAATCAGGATTTTCCTTTAATTTCTAGTGTCTTTTCCCTTAAGTTGGATGCTCCTCTGTTACGACAGATGCTATAAATTATTGTTTCTACATAAATTCCATCAAATTACTAAGAATTTCCATTAATTTTGTGTTATTGATATTATCAAATTATAACATACAGTAAGCAGGACAACATTTCCCTTAACTTCATCAATCTTTTTCAGGGTCACGTAAATAAGTTTTCACATTAAAGTCACAAAATATGTGGTTTCCACTCAGGTATTATATAGAAAACTATGTTAATTGTCGTGATACATAGTTTTAAAAATATATTCAAAGTGAGTGGCGGAGAAAAAAAAAAAGATTGGAATATTTTATGTTAATTAGCTCTAATATTTCAACATTGTTTTGTACTTATTCCACTATGTCACTCTTATATTAAAATTTGTCTTCTATTGGAGTAATTAGTTTCAAGTTGTTTTAAATATTAACTACCAACTATCGTTTCCCTGTTTCAGATTTCAGTAAAAGTGCTAAGAAATTATTTACTGATTAATGCAATACCATGCAATAAACGGATCATGTTTGGTTTATTTTTAAATCTTTTACATACACATAAAGATACAGAACAAAAGTATGAGAGAGAGAGAGAGAGAGAGGGAGAGAGAGAGAAAGAGATGAGTTGTTTGTGTTTCTATTTCTCTGTTAATGGATATTAAATGTAGCATCAATAGCTTCTTATGATACTTCCCAGATGCTTTAAGATAGATGTCGGTTCTGCACCACGAATCAATATATCGGATTACTTCCTTGAAGTAGTTTCTTATCTCTCTTTCTCATTCTTTCTCCAACACAGATGAAATTAAATGACTAAATGCAATTAATAATGAACGAATAAATGAATATTTTAATTAGTATATTGTTATTAGAAATAAGTCAAAATAATACTAGTTAATCTTACAAAAGAGCAAGTGAGATATTGATTACCAAAAAATTAAAAGTTGTCACATGGATATATAGAAGGATTTATTATAAATTCAAGATCGTTAACATTAGCAATCCTACTAATGTATAGTGTTAGGCACAAGGGTATACTTAAGTAAACAACGTTAGTGTTAGTGCTATACTCCAAGTAAAATAAAATACACCATTTAAAATCAATACAGTACTCAAGATAAGCATTGCTATTGATTACTCCTTTCGAAACTAGTTGATTTAGATCAAGTTCATTAAAACTGTCAGCGATTTATTTTCTCCCTTGTGTTTAAAATCACGTGATTTCTAGAAACATACATAGATACCTGACTGATAAAATTAATTATCTAATAAATATTTACACTGAATTTTGTTATTTAAAATCTTAACGATAATCTCCTTTTTTATTTATAGTAATAATAAAAACAGTGAATGGCCATTACTCGATTGTATTTGCAATAATCTTACCAGTTAAGTTGTTCATTCATTAGCCTAAACAAATAGTCCCAAAAATATTACTGCCGTTTTTTTGACGTCGCATGGAAAGACGTGATCAGTGATACGGAAAAAAGTGCCGCAGGTGCTCCAAAAGCGATCTGGGTGGAAGTGGAAACAATGATCGTGACTAAGACAGGCGCGGCGCTTTAGGCACTGGCAGTAGTCATAGATCAAGTAATGGCCAAAACAAATGGAGATATGCAAGTTGCTCGTACGGGGTTGTCTGTTTTATGACTTTAAGGTGGGCTTATTCTCAGCTGAATCAAGTCGCCGAAAACGCTAAATCTTTGGGGATAGTGCTGTGAATGAATGCCAGGCATTGCTTCCAGGGCGCAAGTTTGCTTTAACGATTGTGAATGGACATTTCAACCTCAAGCTATGATTGGTCAAAATGATGCTACGGTGCTCTGATTGTGATTAGATGGTATATATTGTTTATGCCGTGCTTGTTTCGGTTATTGGTTTGCCTATGCTGAAGAAAGCATTAGCCCTTGTAGTAAAAATAACTGGTACCAAAAATAGATTTATTCTAAATCACCATAATTTCTCTCTATCCTAGCAGAAAGTGGTGCTTTAGTCATTTTTTTTATCTACTACCTCAACAATTTTACATTTATTTCAGTAACCAGTGGTATAGCGGGAAGAAATAGTAGGTACTTGATTCCCGAATAGTTCGTTAAAATATGAATATGACAAGTACACTGTACATTAATGTGCCTTTGCAGTATAGCAAGGATATATCATATATAACATTAATGAAATTTCTACTAAAGTAATAGTTAAAAGTACTTGTGAGCAAAACCCTAACCACGAAACAAATTTAATTATTGTCATTAAAATTGTTGAGGATTTAAATTAGATAATGGCATGAACAATAAGTACCCATATAGTGTAAGTCTACCAGGAGATTTAGTATATCACAGAACAGAAAATTCCGTATTAGATGCTTTCAACGTAAAACAAAAGAAATTATTGAAAAATAATAGGTGACACAAATAGAGCGCTCCCTCATATCTAAAGGAAGTGTCGAAGTGACGCCCTAGTGCTCCACTAAAGCCCTGGAAGTAACAATTCACTACAAACAATGCGTTACATCAATTGCTACGAGAATTCTAAGATTCCCCTTTAAATTTGCGGTTGCAAATTTTTCCTTCCTATAACAAACGTGAATATATCGACTACGTACTGCACATATACGTACTTACACGAACAATAGTACACTAGTGTTAAAAAAAAACGGATAAATTGAGCGCCGAAAAAAAAACAGCAAAAAAGTTTTTTTTTTATTTTTCGTGCTACTTTGGAACGTTCTTTTTTTTTTTTTTTTACTAATACGAGTTCCCTGAAGACATTTTATTATCAATGAATTAGTTTAAATGTTAGTGATGTTCAAAACATATATTTAAAAACACATAATGGGACTGCCTCTTACAAAGTTTTGAAGCATTATGTAAGTTTTCTAGGTCTGAGCCAAAAATGCCTAAGGGCCGACATTGAACAGAACGTTTCTCACAAGTACAAGAGTGCTCTTGAGGTATGTTGCATTCCTAATGTAAATTGAAAGTTTTTTTTTCTACATTTTTAAACGTAAGAACATTTAATTGACACCTACACAACAAATGCATTAGGCGTGTTAAGTAGTAAATATTGATTATGAAAATGCAAAAAAAAATAATAATAATTAAAACCATTTCGTCAATAACACCAGGGTTAGGGAGGGGAAAGGAGGTCTATGTTGAAGGTGCCATCCCGGCATTTGCCTGGTATGAGTGAGAAAAATCCCTGAAAAACCTTAGTCAGGATGGTCGGCCGCTGGGATCGAACCCACGACCTACCAAATGCTACGCAAACGCTCTACCACTGCTACGGCGGCTCTGTGTGAATACCACAACAAAATTCACGGACATTCAGTCTTCTAAGTTGAGATATTTAAGACACCGTAGCTTAGTTTTTCATTATACGCGATGCACATTACGTTTAATACTCACTTCATGTGCCCGCCTCTAACGAGAAGGAAGTTAAATACTGTAGTTGCAAGAACCTTTCACTTGCATATTACACGTCCTTAACTGAAAGCGTTACTTATATCTCAACACTTTCACGTTGCAAACATTACATTTTTCCGGTGATTTTGAATTTCTTGTCTATTATAAACTGTACTTTGCCCCATGTTATGTGTTAGTGCTAATTTATTCGGTTCATAATAGCATAGACAAAATAATAATGATAATACCTAGGCCCTTCATAAAATAAATCCAAAATCAGTTTTCCCTTGTGCATACCTTATATTTTAGTCTCGTTTGCCTTGTTTGGTATGTACAGTATATACAAATATTTACCTGAAAGGATGCAGTTGCATAAAATCGAAGCGGTGTGGTGCAGTTTTGGAACCCAAAAAATGTAAACAATTACAGGTAAAATGTAATGTTGGCAACGTGTGTGGAAGTGTTGAAAGGATGAATAAAAAATCCCTTTCGGTAGGCCTACAGGCTGAGGTAGATTTCGAAGTTTCGCTGGGAGCCGGGGCTCGCCCCCCAACTTCAGTGCTTTTGAGAGGATGCGCCTCCTTTATCTTAACCAAAATCTCCCTGCAGCACTACACCACCACGGAGTACATCTTCACCCTCCCACGGTTGGCTGCGCCCCCAAAGGGAAGATTTGCCCCATTTATTGTAACCTACTCTTGGTCATACACCTTCATTGAAAATTTCGTTTCTCTACCTTCAATGATTTGGAAATTGGGTTTTTGGGGCGGCCATTTTGGATCCAAGTTGACGACTTTTTGAAAGTTTTCTTATTTTGTCGTGACCTACTTGTGATAGTACAACTTCAAGTAAAATTTCATTTATCCAGCTCAAACGGTGTGCAAAATGGGATTTTGGGCGGTCATTTTGGATCCAAGATGGCGACTTTTCCCAAATGTTGTGATATTTCCCTAAGCTACTCGTCATAATGCACCTT
>JAGDQP010052578.1:0-13753 GCA_022664845.1 Lepisma saccharinum | reverse complement strand
TGTTATCTTTGTCAGGAAGACAGGGTTGCAAACATGCGTCTTTGTGTGTCGTGTCGCAAATACGTTCATGAAGAGTTTGTTGGAATCATCGCTAAAGATCACGAACCATGTCCCTCATGTGAGACGTGATATTCTAAATTTCTTCGTTTGTGTTACACTTCTTTATTCCTATTTTTTCTTCTTGTGTAATAATACAATATTCTTGGTTTTGCAATGTCATATAAATTATGTATGGTTGTAATGTATATATCTCAGTATGTAGCATATGTGAGTAATACAGAAGGTTATATATCACTTTTGCCATACGCTCTTGTTTTCTATAGCGGGACATATTGGGCCATAATGGGAATACCATGTTCACAATATGGCCCACTTGCCACATTTTAATTTTCGATTTATTACATTTTTATACACCATTTCTAGGAAGCAGATTTGATTTTTTCATTTATGCAAATTGTCTCCCAACTTGATTGTTCAGTCGATTCGCACGAAGAAATAGTTTTTCTTACTAAAACAAAATCAGTAAAGTTAAGGTGGGCCATATTCGGTCCCCTTACCTCAGTAACAGACATTATGGGAGTTTAACAGTGGTTGGAAACACTGGTTGGGGTGATAGTTACGGTGATTAGATAAGAGAACAGCGTTGCCAGAACAAAGTGCGACAATATACCGTTGGTCATAACAGAGTGTGCCACAAAAGCGATAATGCCAAAACAGCGCTAAACCGAACGGCGTGTATCAAATAAGAAGCCGCGTGAAAACAGAGCTGATCGAAATTTTGCCTATCTTAGAAAGCCAACTTTTGTCAGATCCAGTGACCTCTATCTAAAGCCAAAAGAGCACTCTATTATTTGCATTAAAAAACGATTTTTTTTCAACTTGCCAAATTTCTATTTTGGCGCTTAATGCATTTGGAGCTTTTTCTTGTATATACAGGTAAAATTCCTTTACAACGAATGTCAGTATTTATAATGAAGTTCTTCGAAATCCGCGCCGAATTCTTTTTCTTTAATACAATGCTCGTTATAAGGAAATAAAATCGCGGTGCCTGTAAAATTCGTTATAACGGCATTTTACCTGTAATGGTTTTCGACGACCCCGATTTGGCGCCTGAGGCAGTTGCTTCACTCGCATCACCCTCACCACATCAGTGTTCTACATAATAGAAAAAAAAATACTGTGGGAGTATCCGTCCCCAAGTACATGTTGTCAGTGTTGTTAACATTTTCCAAAATGTATCTTATGATCAACAAGGTGTAGAGAGATAGTTATTATGTCGTTGGAGATGTATTTCCTTAAGAAACAACAGCATCCAATTTTCGTATCAACTAAAAAA
Organism: Lepisma saccharinum; assembly: GCA_022664845.1. NCBI lineage: Eukaryota > Metazoa > Arthropoda > Insecta > Zygentoma > Lepismatidae > Lepisma > Lepisma saccharinum. Next base: position 12,417 of record JAGDQP010052578.1, on the reverse strand, counting down.
AAAAAAATACATAATCTCATACTTTCAGCATTGTAGAACTCTGATCGAAATTCCTCAAGGTAATTTAATCAAAGCTTCTTCCAGAAAAATCTTTACTATTACAAATACAACAGAAACTACAAAGAGAATTAATAACCTCTTTATTTACTGTTGGCTAAAGCAAAATTATTTCAGTTAGTTCCGAGGTACTGTTTTTAGCTGATTATATTTCGTTAAAGTATTGGAAACACCCTATTCCCCAATCTGTGATAATCTATCTAAAAATTTCTAAGTTTAGTCTGGCATCAAATGCCATCTAGTAGTAATCTACATAAAACTAAACAATATTAGTCCTTATCACGAAATTCGAACTTTTGAAGGAACAGAACTTTGAACTCTAACGTTTTAAGGTTCAAGACACAGAGGTAAACTATTACTCAATACGTAGAATTTAAATCCTAAACGATAAAGAAAATCCTTTAACATTAATGTAAAAAATATTGGTAGCTCTATAAGCATGGGCGGCAAGGCCGGAAGGGTGATGGGGCACACTTCCCCCATAGTCTAGTAAAAGTAATATCTCAGGCACTAATTACAACAGAAATGAAAACAATTCTCTCCAGTGGCGGCTCGTGGTCAAAATCGTCAGTGAAGTGCATCCAAATCATTAATGTACTCATTCTCTGTTCATCCCGAATTTCCTTGACTGACTGGTTTACCCGTAATGCCGCTTATCATATTAAATGTTGATGAATATTTGTAGAGAAATTAACTGCTAAAAGTTGGGACCCACTATAAATATGTAAATATAGTTGAACATATGACAAATTTCGCCAACGACTGAGCGTGGGAACAACAAACATGCTCATGTTAGTATACGCCCAAGAAAAATGTAGTACTTTGCTAAATTTAATTTACAAGAAGTCATTCGGCAGTGGCAAAGCTAATGATTTTGTAGAAGAATTTTCCATTTGTAGAACAGAGAATAAATTACTAGACTGGCATAGTGTAGTTATACAGTATATTTATTGTTTATTTGTATAAAGGTCATTAACTGAGAAGAGTACTAAATAACTGCCTAACTTAAAATTTTCAAATCGAACATTCCACCTTTCAAATGTGAAGCAGGAAGAACGGAATAAACTAAAACACCAGTTGCATGAACTATCGCAGCGTAGGGATTTAAATTGAGACTCTGTCCTCCTTTTCAGAGTACTATACTCATCGACGTAACGTATGATTATAATTTGTGATTTGATACGCACATTTCCAATGCCGATATTAGACGGATTCAAATGAATTTACAGTGCATTAGTGACGGGGACCGAACAGCCGTAACTCAGTTGGTAGAGCGTCAGTTTAGCAATCGTCTTGGGATTGTTCCCAGCGACCGCCATCCTGATTGATGTTTTTCGTAAGCCACACTAAGCAAATGATGGGATGGAAGTCTACTTCCAAACTTGGGATGGTAGCTACTGAACGAAAGTTGTCTAAATGCCATGCAAAGACAAAATCAATGATGAAAATTATATCCCGTGGAAATGCAAATGAAAAGAATAACTAGACTTATATTTTATGTCTTGTAAATGCGGAAAAGTGATAGCTTGCTAAACCCAAAAATTATTTGCATAAAGACACAACCAGCATTGAAGGACCATTATGCATGCTGAGTGCTGAAAGTTTAATATTACTATTAGAGGAAGGCAATGGATAGAGAGAAAAAATACGAATTAAATTAGATGATGGCCTGTTTAAAATATTCTTTGTGACATTTTCAGTTTTCAGGCTCCCCTAAATTCAACTTATTTTCTGCTTCAAAATTTATTATTCGAACAATACATACACAGTGATTTTTTAGATGCAGTGCACAATTTTAGAGTAATGTTTGAAATTTAGTTTAATTTACATTTAAATTACTGGCATCTAAGGTCTAAGCTCGTCATACGTCTGAAGAATGGCGTCCATTGGCGAACATTTTATTACACCTAACGTTCCTTAGTTGCTATCCCATTGGAAAACATCTACTTTCCAACCCACCAATAGGCCATCTTCGCTGATGTTTTTCCAGTTCTCGCGCTCTCTCACCAGCTTGATGCTGGGACAGTTCCTTCCTTTCTTCTACTTTCCCCATCCTGGCCTAATGTAAAACAAAACATGACTAAAGGCTATAAATAAAATTCAATTCAAAGACACTCGTAACGAGATTGATACTGACTTTCAGGTGATGGTTTTGAAATCTTTAAACGAATAAAAAATTCCGTGCCTCTAGAATATTTATTCTTGCTAATAAACGTTCAAGGCAATTAGAGCGTGACCTGTTCAATTAAATTAATTGGATTTTTCCTTAAGATACAGAGACTATTAGGCCTATGTGTCAAAATCACACAATATTACTCTGCTGCTGAAATCAGGAACTCACAAAACAATATTTATTAAATATTTAAATATTATAAATAATATTTATATATATACTTTATATGTCAATATTTACCAGCGGTCCAGCATTGACGTCTTAAGCGTGTAAAGTGTAATCACTCAGCGAGCTCAACTTCAGACGGATATGAGATGAATAGAACGTCTGTCTCTATTCCAGATGATATCCAGGAATTAAAGGAGGAAATATGAAAATATCTGTTAGAACGCATGGATGTTCAAAGGCTTATTGAACTTGTGCTGGTTCCTTACCAATGACCTGTGGTGAAAGATTACTAGGAGACGTGGACTGGGCATGTATAAATAAGGGTGAGAAAATGAACGTAGCGGATGGCATATTTAAATCTATATATTCGGAATAAATGGAATTAATATTTACACATATGGATAAAAAAAAGTTTGACGAACACCCATTTAGTTCCAACCATGACCATCTTCGTAATTCTGCAAATCCATCCCACCACGCCTTACAACTCAGTGAAATCCCTAATATATCGAGTTATCGTAAACTGAAATATTCTATAAAAATACTTCTACCCAGAGTACATTTTAAGTAAGGTTAGCATTTTATAAAAATCAACCATTAACATAGCCATATGTTGAGACTGGATTCTATAGCTTAGTCAAGGAGCTCATACATAACAGAAGTAGAATACTTCAGATTGATTCGTTGTATCTAGCATTGTGCCCCTGAATTAACTCACTTGGCACTAGGTCTATTACAACTCTGACATACATACTTATTCAAGGATATTTCTCTATAACAAGGCCATATCAAAATCGTCATTCCCTTTCACTATACACACATGAACAAAAGACGAACAATTGTACATGTACACATGGTGCTGATACAGTGGGGACAAATTTACTTTACTTGCACACTGAACAGCCGAAACTCGGAAGAGAAGTAACTTCGTTGAAAGCAGATTGCAGGTTCTCTTCCGCTATCCTCAACGCTATCTCGCACTGGCCAGTATAGCCTGCAGCGTCTAGGTTGTCATGGCAACCAGAAGTTCACCGTCCCATGAACGGAAAGATTTTCACCGTGGTAAAATTGTCCCCGCCATAGAAAGCACGTATAGCTAGATTTTTTCGAAGGTATATAAAAGTAACGTTTTCAGGTTCGTAAGAATACGGTGCCTTCTAGCGCTAGAAAATTTACTTATGCTGAATACAAAATTGGAAACAGTTTATTTGGTTTTTCTGCTGGAATTTTGTTACCTACTTCATTTTCTTTCAGAAACATTTTTTGTTTATTTAGTCCATGAAAGAACAAAATAATAGGTGAAGTACAGCTTCACTAACTTCACCTGAGAAACCGCCACTGATTCTCTCTCTATAGTAAAAAAAAAGAAGTTTGACGAAACAGATTCTGAAATGTCTATCACTCTGTGACCTGTAGGTTCTCCACAATCTTGAAAAAAAAAATGAGCCAGCAACGGGCCTTTAAAAGTATAGAGCATTGTACATAAACGAGTTACATCTGCGATTCTTATAACAATACCAAAGACTCCGGTCTCTTGATGGCATTTTGGCCACGCAAACATTATTTTTTATATATATAAAATAGGCTGGGAACACTGGATGATGCTATTACGACAATAGTTCGTGTGAACAGCAGTTAGGCCTACATTTAAGAAGAAAATGAACCATATTCTTAAAGATTATCATCATACAGCTGAAAATCAAAATTCAGAAGGAAACAAAGGGAATCCTATCATCACAACTAACATCATATCTCGATAAATAATGACGTAAGCGGTGAGGCTAAGCAAATTACAATCCAAGTAGTACCAAGAACACCCACTTACTTTATGCTTTTGATTAGTAAATGTAGAGTAGAGGGGATCTCTATGCTTCCTCCATTAAACAATTTAAATACTTGACAATAGAATTCTTTCGTTGTGGAACCTATGACCCTTTCCGTCAACCGTAAACATTGCTCCGATTCGTGTATCGACTATCGAGTACTACTTCAATTGTGATTTTGTAAACCAATAACGTTGACGTCATAATTATCGAGCTATGACGTCATTTATAACGATGCTTCGTTAACTTTGAGCACGTGCAGCAGGGTTCGAAATTAGCGGTGGTCCACGGCCGACGACCATTAAATATTTCCCAAGGCAAGTAATTTAAAAGAATGTCAGTGGTCCTATGCGCCAATGCTTTCTAAAGTTTCAATATATAAATAAACATACGTACTTGTGTTTAACGTTTTATCGAAGTGCTTTCTTTCTGTTTTCTAAAACAAAAGAGCATCGTGCTACAGGAATAACAGTAGTGCACTGTCTTCCTGCACTTCAGACAATAGCAAAGAAATATCTTCATCGCTGCTTTCATTTTTATCCAAAACTTTCGGGTTATCAGTAGTCCGAATAGAACCTTCTTGTATCCATGCTGCAAACTAAATGGCTAATATTTTCTTTTAATCTTTCTTTTAATATGAATAAAAACAAGAATGCGATATTTATCCTTGTGTTGTCGCTGATTCCAATGTTCTCAACCTTTTTAATTCATTGAAGGAATTTTGCTTTCAACAATTGGAATACAAGACAAAGTATTAAAATGTCTATTTTTGGTACCCAAATCGTCGTAATTATATTTCATGTACTCTAACAATGTTTAACATTCAAACCAACAATTAAATTACTATTCTCAACAAATAGGGAAAAAACTCAATTAATCTACTATTTTTAATATGCTATGGAAACTTCTGCAAGTTATTCCTATTTAAGTATTCAAGAAATTTAAGAGTGTTTTACAAGAAACATAGCAAATAAAGCCTATAAATTAAATAACCGTTTTAAGGCAATATCTACAACTAAATATGGCTCCTTGTCCACCTGTATGCTACATCTATGTAAGAACTATTTTGTAAGTATTTTGGATTACTTCTTTGTAGCAGGCAGCTTATTTACTTTAAAGGAAATCCAAAGACTAGAAATTGTAATGATATATAGCGTTGGCAAACCTAATTGTTAACATCAGAATAATGCTTGTCCAACATACATACAGAACACTTATATTTATGGGATATTGGCAAAACCATTTATAAGTATTCCTTGGGGAATGATTACCAATTTCGTACCCCACACTTTTTTTTTCATCATAGTGATGCATATCTTTAATTTGAAGAGATTGCAAAGAATAAGAATTCTTTTTAAAACACATCACTAGTTGGAACGGGTACTGGTTATGCTTTGTCATCTATGAAGGGGCAGTCAAATGAAAACCGAACGCCCACTACAAAGTGGCAATGCAATTTGTTTTATTCAAAAGTAATTGCTAGAAGTGTTAATACATTTATCTTACTGGGAGACGAGACGATCAATTCCACTCTTGTAGAAAGAGGTAGGTCGCTGACGGATACCCAACCTCACCCACTCTTGCACTTCTTCGTCCGACTGAAACCGACGTCCACGAATGTCTTTCTTTGGGTCGTGATAAAAATGCATACTCTTCCTCGTGGTACCAGACATGCAGCCATTCTGTCAATCTTTTATCCCTCCGTCAGTTGATGCGGAACCCGCAGCGCTCAAATTTTTCGGAACTGCAGGTGATCTTTGATAATGGCATGCACGGAGCCATGGCTAATGCCGACCTGAACACGAATTTCTTCCTCTGTGATTCGTCGGTTTTCCCGGATGAGACCATCAATCCGTGCAATCACATCAGGCGTAATGGCGCGATGGGCCTGTCCCGGGCGCGAATCGTCTTGCAGTGATGTGCGTCCTTCGCGGAATCTCTTCTGCCACTCGTGCACACTTGTCAGGGACATGCAGTGTTTGCCATACACAGCAGACATGCGACGATGAATTTCGCGTGTTCCAGCACCCTCGGCTACCAAGATACGAACCACATCTCGCTGCTCTTCTTTGCTTGCCTCCATTTCCCATGTTGGACGAACACACTTTTCACTACGCTCACCTCCAAGGCAATAACGAAACAACTGTGTGGACATGTGCGTTTTCACTATGCATTTCTCCTACCCTACAGATGACAGTATCGATACGTAACAACAGTGTTGCAAACTTTTGCGAGGAATGTGTTTTATGGTGGGTGTTCGGTTTTCATTTGACTGCCCCTTATATATTCGACCTGAAAGAAAAATGTTTCATACTTCTTAGTTCTGCAATCTTAACCACTTTGCTACTCAACCGGTGATTCTCCGTCCCTCTGTGGGTCTCAGTACTTTCTATTAAGGTACTATAAACCATCATGAAATAAAAGAGGAATTCTAATCCTATTTTCTACTCTACTGTAACTTAATAATATAACAGAGATTTCAAGTTGAAATAGAATCGGATTTATTTTGAATTCTCGTTCTTTTCTTTTCTTTAGAATTGCAGTCTAACAATAGAACATAACAGATTCTTCCATCGAGATAATTTGTATCCTGGTAAGGAAGGATACACCTTACACATACACATCTCTGCTTCCAATACGACTCTTCAAAAATAAACATACTTGTGTATAATAATAATAATAGAAACAAATTATCAATTGCAACACTTCCTCGAGTTCCCCAAATACCATGAACATAAGAATAATAATTCTAGTGGTCAAACAATACACTCACTCACTGACAATGACTTGAAAATAAGCATGTAATTGGTTGTTCAGATGATGGGCACAATAGCCACATTTCCCTTGCGTACAAAGGTACTATTATGATGCTATCTAGTTTCATTTTTTGTATTAAAAATGGAACTACAGAAAATGATGAAAAATATAGAATACTGATTTCATACTTCAACCTTAAGGAACTAACAGGGTATTCTAACGTAATATGATTGATACAATTTAACTCTTATCATACTAACTAACTCTGTAGCTTATAGAACTCGCAAGTTCATCGCCGCAGTAACAAACGTTCGTCATTGGATTCTATCCAGGGCAATATCAAGTCAGTTTTCACCACGAACAGCTAATTCTCGAAGATCTCCTCAATATTGTCATCCCAACGACGTCTCGGTCTTCCCAGTGGTCTCCTTCCATTCGGCCTTCCAACAAGGATAGAATATAATCTTCGTTTTCCCACATCCGAACTGCATGGCCTGCCCACCTTAGTCGTCGCGATTTCATTATTTTTACAACATCTGGTGAATCGTACAGTCCGTGGAGTTCTTCATTATGCAGTCTCCTCCATTTTCAAGTCATCTCGTCCCGTATATCTTTCTCAAAACCTTATTTTCAAATACACGTAATTTATGTTCATCTGCTAGGGTCGTACTCCAACTTTCGCAACCGTAAAGTATTACAGGCAGAATAACCGTTCTGTATATTTTCAATTTCCTTGATATTAATCGCGATGTTAAAAGTTTTTGGACTGAATAGAAACATACGTTCCCCGATACTAAGCGACTTTTTATTTCTTCCGTGACCTCATTTTTGTTTGTTACGTATGCTCCCAAGTATTTAAATTTGTTTACTTTCACTATGACCTCATCCCTAATTTTTATGTTTTTATTTTCGTTATTCACTATGTTTCGGCTCGTTTTATCTATGTTTACCTGTAGATCTATCTCATCGCACACTTCTACTAAGACATCGGTGTTGCTTTGTAGTGCATCTATATCGTCCCCTATTAAATCTACATCATCCGCGTGTACAAACAATTGATTCAAACCATTCAATGATAGTCCCTTTTTGTCCCCTTTAATTTTTAAAATCGCATATTCTAACGCAAAGTTAAGACTTGGTGTAAAACGTCTACTTTATGGGCCATCACTTCCCCTGAAGGCAGCTAAGTATCAGGACGTTATTCACCTTGCAAGGAAATATGTTTCTCAGAACGAAATGTGGTTCTATAACAACCTGAAAGCAGACAGCTTTACAAGCAGTGATGCTGACGAAACTGAAGGTGAATTCTACGGTGAATAATGAACAGTACCTATACAGGAATACGTGCTGCAATGAACGTTTCCTACCTACTTACTTGTACAATCGTCTTTGTTTCATATGTTGTTTTCTTGTTTGATATATTATAAACGTTGTGTCATTTGTTCATAAACCTCTCACACACATTGGCTCTCACATTTTTTATCGCCCACAAATGGACTATTTACTACCTATTGGGACAAGAAGAGCCTAACTTCTACATTTAAATACTAATGTAGCCTAACTGAACACACATTCTGCTATAGTAATAGCCGTACAAAATCATTTTTACTAGCACTTTTAATGAGGACAAGTGTTTCCAGGGGCGTCGTTAAAGGGGAGGATAGGGTGAGACTCCCCCCCCCCAAAGTTACCAATATATCAAGAAGTTGGTAAATTAGCGTAGTTGGCAATATTAGTTGGAAGAAGGCCATTATGTTGAGTTGACTCAATTGGGTTAACATTTGCTTAGCTACCGCGTTATTTGCTGTAAATTATCAATTATTTTGTGGACTTGGGGTAAATTTCATGTAATTCCCTGTCCTGAAACTCACATGTTCATTTTTAAATTTCACTTCTTGTAACAGACCACAACCTCACTTTGTTCATTTAATATTCCTAAAACATTTTGAGGGGTATTTAATAAAAAAATCAGGAAGTTGTACACACTGACAAAAACGTTAACGTCACGTATGCCAAGTGTCGGAATTGAAGATATTCTAGTGTGGATGAAAATAATACTGAAGACGACGTATCTCGAAGTTTTCCGGTAGAAGTAGTCAACGAAGAAGTAGCAGTGAATTTAGTGAATAAAGAAGTTTGTGACAATGAAATTTTTGGAAGTGAAAACAAGGATAATACAAATAGTGAATATATTTTGAACACTACAATCCCAGAGGCAGAAATAGCCGATAGTGTGTCTCATTTGAATTTATGGTTAAAGTCTATTTTTTGTTGAATAGGTGTCGTGATGCAAGAGAGTTAGTTAGTAAACTTGAACAGAAGAGGTGATAAATGAGAAACTTTCTACATATAAAATATTAAGTAAACTTATATCTATAAAAGAAGCGTGTGAAAAAGCTGTGGGTATTGGTGAACAATTTCTACGTAGCTTAGAAGTTGAGGGTTCAGATAAAGGCGATTCTGTAGTTAGTTGAACATGATCCTGGACTAAGACCACACAATCTTTCGCACAATCAGAAGAATTATCTAATACGACCAGGCCCACACCAGCCAAATTTAGCGCGTTTTTCAAATGATGGGAAAGACAGATTTTATCCATTATAGTTCAAGGAATTTGAGTATTTAGAATACAGTACAATTAAAGACTCAAATTTTTGTTTCATGTGTTTTCTTTTTTTCGAGTGCGGTAGGCAGAGAAAAGAGTGAAGAATCGTTGTCAAATATTGGTGTCCGAAACTGGGGGGAAATGAAAAGTTCTGGAAAAAAACAAGTTGGGAAGATTACAGATGTATTTCTCTTCTACAGCACAGAAATAAGCACTGTATAGTTACTGCATTTTTTTGTTAACAGAGCGTCATATTGACGTTCTTCTTGACCACAAAAAACGTCGGTGTTAGTCGAAGAGGAGAAAGTGAAAATGCACAATAGAGAAATTGATAAGATTTTACTAGATACTTGCAGAATGTTAGAAAGACAAGGATCCGTGGCTCAGGATCAGATCCAGAAAACGGCAACTTCATTTAAATAATTTCCTTACTCTCAAGATATAATTATGTTTTACGAAGCTGGATTGAGGGCAAAAAACTACGTCCATATCATGTAACATGAGTCCTCAGTCACAAATTTCCTTAGTTGCTGACGAGATCAGAAAAAGTGTGGTTCAGGAGATTCAAGCTAGTGGGATTTACTCAGTAATGGCAGATAGTACACCCGATATCTCACACAAAAACATCCTTTCTGTTGTAATAAGAAGCGTTGACGAGAATTGTAAGACTAGAGAACGTTTACTAGAAGAGGCAGAGTGCACAGATAAAATAGGCCAAGGAATTGCGAAGCAAGTTTGTGGTAGTCTACAAAAAAAGGACACTGATATATCTTTGATGGCGTTTCAATCGTACGATTTTGCAAGTAATATATTTGGAAAATGTAATATCGTACAGCAGAAAGTGTCAGAAATTGTTGGTCATCGGATTCCTTATATACCATGCCAAGATCATCGTACAAAATACTGTAGTAGAGCATAGATGCAACGTAAGCATAATTATAAAAGAGCTTTCAACACACTGGAAGCACTGTATCGCTTGAATAACCAATAGGCCTATCTCAGATTTCACTACTTTACAGGAGAGCAAAAATAAAATTTTTAGTTTTTTGAAGGCGTTGAATGTTAATGATATTTTGTTGGAAATTTATATTTTTTATTTTTTCCTGTAAGATACATGTATATCCCAAATTATGAAAACACTCATTTTTGTGAACAGCAGTTGAATATTATTTAAAAAAAATAAAGAATGAAAAAACTTTGAGATACGTCCTTTGGTGAGTTCACATATGTAGCTATTTAATGAGTTACGCCTCACAAGATACAGAACTTGCAATTACTTCACAGATTACAAAATTACGTAGGTGACAAATTTACAAGGTTTCTTCACAAAATACAAGAAATGCACATTCACAGTTATTCATGGGGTAAATGTTTGTAATAATTAGCATATTCCTCCTCTCGAATGACAGGGTACTGTCCCTTACACAGGGACAATAAATCTTCGTACTTGTCTTTTGGAAGTTTCCTTCTTCCGTCATTCAGCTTTCCGAGTGGTGCTGCCAGAGCATCTGTGTTTTGTCTTTTCAGGCAGAGCGAACTGTATTTCTCATCCAGGTGGCTCATTTTGAAAAATAGTCTGGATGGCTCTTGTTTTCTTGTGCGAAACTCGACCACTTCAGTTCACTTGATATCAGCTCCTGACTCATACCTTCACAGAATAAGAAGTCGTAGCTGTTGCTACAGATGTTTGAAATCAAGAAAGTCATTAGTTTCCATTGTAATTGTAATGTAGGGCTTTCGTTTGCAAGCAAGTGTTATAACTGAAACTAGTTGAGCTGGAACGAAAATATTTCCAGTCTGCTTCATTGCTGTAGAAATGGAACTGTGTACAGCATCACCCTCATTCTGTCAGTGGTTTGTCACAAAATATCTCAATGAAATATCTTCAATACATGAACAGTTGTTGATCACATAGAGAAGCATAGCTGCAATCATAGAATTCTTATTTTGACCTGTGCATCCGTCTGAAAACAGAGCTATCTTTTTTACTCCTTTTTTGTCTTCTTGTGTTAGAAATTTGTACATGCAGGTTGCAATCTCCGACGATCCTCGTTTACTTATGGTCTCATTCCAAAGGTAACAATAACAGTCCTTACTTTTAAGATCATAAACGGTGAAGTTATAGTTTGCAAATCTACGCTTATAAAATGTTGCACTGTCGTTACAAATGGGTAAAAGTATAACTTGGTGCAAGTAAAACACTGCAGATGTGTGGTCCTCACATTGTATGGTCCTATACTTAGATCTGGATGAAGATATTCTCTGGATGTTGACTTTCAGCAGTAATGCGATTCCATTCTTGGAAATTTATTAATGTGGTCAGTAACTCCTTTTCTTATAGCTTCATCCCTTTGTGACAATGTAGCTTAGTAGATATCGTGTATGAAAGACTGAATTTCAAGATGGCCGCCATGGTGCCACGTAGTCGCGTGGTTTGGCAAGTAGTTGATGGCGTAGAGGTGGTTGTTGACGTCAGCAGGGGATGATTGAACAAGGCTATGAGTGAAATGTGGGTCGGAAAAGGTATTACGCAATCGTAATTGTAGAAAAGACTGAATTCCAAGATGGCCGCCATGGAGCGTCGTAGTCCAGTGGTTTCGCAACTGGTTGCTGTTGACTTCAGCAGGGATGGTTGTCCAAGGCTATGAGTTGAATATGGGTGGTATACCACTGATTGTCATATAAAAGGAAGTAAGCATTGCAAAAACCCCAAGGTTAGTAATAGCGGGAAAATGTACATCTTTATTCATCTGATTAAACAAGTAAATGATTTATGTTGAGATGAAAACATGTTTTTCTCATTACGATTGTGTTGTTAGGTTAACGAAGCATGA
>JAGDQP010052577.1:0-11844 GCA_022664845.1 Lepisma saccharinum | reverse complement strand
GAAAATGTAGCGATAAGATATAATAGTCAAAATTTCTGTTTTTCTAATACATGTAATTTATTTTTTCATTTTTATTCCTTCGTTTCTTAACCATATTTTACCTTTTTTTTTCTTTCTTTAATAAAAAATTCCGCGGAAAATGTTTTCCAGTATGCCAGATGGACAAGTTTTTGGTTTGAGGGTTTAAGTCAAAGAATACGAATATATTTGAAGGTAATAATATGTTATGGCTTTCTTATCATACTTATTACGTGTGTTTAGAGTATCAAATTATCAACAATTTCATTTGGAAATGATTTGTTCTGATGCTTTGACATTGATGTTTTTTTTTTTCTTATTTCTATATTTCTTCTGTTTGTCGTAACACAATGTTATGCTTTATGGTCACGGTCATTGCATTTCATTATCATAATCATATGGTGAAGTACACCAACGCACTAAAGGGATTCGTAGGTAGATAAGAATAGAATATCGTATCAAGCGTACTCCGTGTGTGGCTGAAAGTGTTTGACTTTTTGGTCGGGGAAAAATAGGGTCTGTCCTCCGTCTGTCTATCCATTTCGTTGGCGTTTGTAATGCAGGCTAACCCCTTCAATGAAACCAGATAGAGACAAACTTATTTCAGATTTGGGGGTCAGAAACCTTGATTTATGTGTGTTTTATTTTAAGGTTAATGTAAAGCAAAGATCTACAACAAAAGATGGTAGCACCATCTCCGTATATGTCTAATGTATTTTTATCGTTGCACGAAATTTCACTGCTGCTCCTACTTCAAGAGTTCTAACCGTGACGATTTTTACTTTCTTGTTCATTATTGAAATCGCTTCATTCTTGTTATGGATATCCAAACCTACAACAATGAAGCTCTTTCAACAATTAACAAGAAAGAACATTAAAAATCGGCACGGATAAAACTCTTGAATTGGTTATGAACTTTCTTCCCTGAAAGTTAGAACTCTCTCGGCTTGAATTTGTAGGAGCAGCATTGAAATTTCGTGCAACGATAAAAATATATTAGACATATACGGAGATAGTGCTGCCATTTTTTGTAGAAGATCTTTGCTTTCTATTAACCTTAACCTACTGACTCGAAACTTAAAGGTCCTTCTCGGATAAACTTTCTTCATTTAAATAATTCACGTGAAATTTCACTACAGGGTAAGGAGGGGCAAGACGGGGTAGGACCTAGCGAGCGTGTGTCAGGTGCTGCAGACAAGTAGTGAATATCCCAACTAATTCGTCTCCCAAGAAGACGAGAGGGACAGCGGTGACGTGGTTGAGTTGAATATGTTGAGTGTGTTACGAACGACAACGTGTTTGAGTTGATGTAATACGTTTTTCAAAATAAGTACTGTTAATGTTAAGCGAATAGCGAGTTATAAATTATTTTAGACTGATTTTCAAGCTACACATTTAAAGCGTAATGCTATCATAAAAGACCGCCCTGCTAGTCTAGTGGTTACCGTCGTTGAGTGCTGATCGTGGAATCCCGGGTTCGATTCCCGGCTCTGTATAGAGATTTTTTCCAAAACAAGAGGGGCTGAAATGGTACCCACCCAGCATCGTGATGCAATTGGGGAGCTGCTATGAATAAAAGATAGTGGTGATCACAGTTGAAAGCTTCGCCTCTCCTCTCCCAACATGTCTGTTCAGCGTGGGAGCAGAAAATCAACTCCTTCCTCGGGGGGAGGCCTCACCCAGTAGTAGATTGACTACGGCTGTGAATTATTATACTGTCATAAAGACCTTATTTTCACTAGGCTACTGAGCGAAATCTAAGATGGTACCTTGGGGAAGATATGGGCTACTAAACTTTGATACACTCCGTTGAATGCAATTTTTCAGAATTTGTTTGTTTCGGGGATAGGCGAAGGTGACAATTTTGTAAGCTCAAAACCCGAACGAAAATCGAAGACTTAAGCAAATCACCAAACTCTTAACACTGTAATCTATTTCATTTATGCATATTCTAACAAAACTCATTGCTTTTGTATAACTTGTTACTAACAGAGTATGTATAACATAAAATATGTTAATTTACCCATTCCCATCTTGCTCCTCCTATGTGGCAAGATGAAAAAAATTGCATGTTTTCATTTGCAATACAAATGCATGGAAAAATAATTGTAAGTTCCAATTTTCATTTAGTTACTATAAAAGTTAAAATTCTGACGTATTTAAATTTTGTTCTGTATTTGCCTATGGGGTATCTGAAACCTTATAACAATGACGTTTCCTTAAGTATCACGTCTTACTCCACCTTCCCCTACTTACTTCAGTACATCGTCACCCGGATCCACGTTAAGTTTGTACTTTTGTTGAAGACAAAATTCTAGATTTAATTCTGACAACAAATTTTGAGTGGAAATTTTACAAATGAAAGTTTCTACAAATGAGCTTTCTAAAAGCCATAGGGTTGTGGTGAAGTGATGTAATTCAGCTGCTGTGGAGTCAATTTAAGTTACGAGGTAGGGTCGCTTTTCTGAAAAATGGCATCATTGAATGTTGCTCCGTACACCCTTATTTGGCCTCGGAGTGAAACTAGCGTGTGGGTCGAATTCCACGTTAATATTAGGCCCCATCCCTAGTTAGGTACCTGATTAGAACGCAAGTCATAAATCAACGGTTTCTAAAAAGGTGCTCATGGCCAGCTTGGTCTACGGATCAACACAGCAGAGGCACACTCGGGTTCAGTTGCACAAAATACTCTAATCTTGGGTTAACTTGATCCACGAGTTAATCTATGTGTCACAGAGAAAATAATTATAGATAACAATACCCATTCTTTCAACAAATTTAACGCCATCTGGTGTCAGTCCAGCCGAACTAGGAATGAAATAAAGCTAGTGTGCAATGATTGTTTTTGCATTCGATTTAAAAACCAAAAAAAGCACGGAGTGCGAGTTTGGTGTCTGATACTTCATTTTATTGGCCCGCAATAGACTAAGGCGTAGATATTGCGCAGAGCTTAATGACATTACTTCATTCGTAGTTCGACTGGACTAACACCAGGTGGCAGACTAAGAAAATGAAAGCTTTGGATTCTCCATCCATAATTATTTAATCTATGACTTGTAGATTTAATCGTGGATCAAGTTAACCCAGGATTAAAGTGTTTTGTGCAACTTGACCTCAGATTAATTAAAAATGACCGATGAGTGCCCTTTCTAAGTCCAGAAAATTGAGTAAATAGAACTACGGAATAAATATTTTATTTAGATTCAGAGTTAGCGTTTTATATATCGCACTTCCTCGTATATTAGATCAATGTTGCCAGGTTCTGCAGCTTTCGCGGTTAGAAAAATTAAAATCGTGTATTTTTTGTGAACCTGAGTTTTCATAAGGTCCAGTCCTGGTGCCAGATATGCTGGTTGTGATTTTCCTTGGTATTCCTCAGAATACTTGGATGCTTTCTAGAATCTAGACTGATACATTCCTCATCCTTTCTCAGGAAGATTATTCGCCGAGGGATGATATTCCTCAGACTATTGATAAGCTTAGGCGATAATGACGGTAATTGTGGGTGCACGAATGAAATTATGTTTCAAAAACATAATTTCAATATCGATCTTTCACATAGAAAAAATAAACAATGGTGTAAGCTTTATTTCCATATTTTAATGCCAGCAGGATACGTGTTAATGCTGTGAGGAAAACAATTATTCATTTCCAATAATTGTTGTGTGGGTATCGTTATTTTTCCACTCTGTGTGACGAGCTACAATTGATAATTATTGACTTCAGGTCTTCCGCGATTTGAAAAAGTTGGGAACCAAACTTGTAGAATATACTATATTAGTCAGTTAATGCAAGCGAGGCGCTCCACAGTACGGGGACTGTGCATTTATGCTACCGCCAGGGTTCAGTAGCGAGTATCCTATTCGATAATCAATGTTTTGTTGGAAAAATTCGGTAGGACCTTTACGAAGACACCTCAAACACATTCCTAGCAGTAGTAGTTCCTGCGTTGAAAGTTGTCGACGGACGGACGGGCATAGTGGTTGTATAAGGATTCACAGCACTTGCTACTGAAGTCTAAAAGTCCGGAACTTGCGGCGAAGTCCTGTAATCCAATTTCCATACAGGCGATAAAAAAGTGCTATGAAAGAAGATAACTTTAACTACGAAATGGCATCTTACCTACCATCCTCGGTACACTCGCATTCTGTCTTACACTCAAATCCTAACGTGGTTCGGAATCCACGTCAATAAATAGTAGGGTCCTTGCTTTACAAGCGATATATTTGGTTAGGGCGTACCGTAATTTGCTACTTTAATTAACCATCAAAAGGAAGGTGAAAAATATCAGCAGAGTACCACTGGAACGTACGTTGAAGAAAATGAAGAAGTAATCTGTGTTAAGCATGCTAAAAAGCTAAAGAATCATTTTATTGTTATTGTAATCTTTGGACTCTACAAAGAAAGTCATTCTGCTTCATTTATTCTCCTTAATAAGCTTTCTTTCTCTCTCTGTTGCTCTTTTTTGCATTCTTTAATACTGAGATAATGCAGTCACGCACGAGTATGTTTCATACGTGTGGACAGCGTTTCATTTGTAAAATTTCAATAACGGGAAAATTTCGGCAAGGCAAAAAAAAAAAAAAAAAAAACACACACATTTTATCTTGACGTATGTCAACGACTTTTCTATCACTTTTATATTTTTCTAATATTTTTAAACTAAACACAGAACAAAAAAGGTTTTAAAAAAAAGGAACTTTAAACTTGGAATAACACGTAACTCTATAATTCATCATAATGCTCTTTTCCTCACTTAGGAATAATGAAGCACTGAGGGGAAAGAAAGCATTAGCACAACGATATGAGAATGTATTTTCTATGCTGTCGCTCGTATATTCGTAACCTCTTCTCTGAACAAAGAAGTAAAGAGATGGAAAGAGAACGAATCTTCGATCGGGCGGCCCGGGTTCATATCCCAGCCAGGACAGTGGAGACTTTTCTCCTAGTGTTCCCATGCCTGGCGCTCTGAGGAGCACTCCGCCTCCTATCAAACTGAGTACCAGAGTATTCTTAGTACAATGGTACTCCTGGCCACATTGGGAGGTAAAAGTAGCCGAGCGTGGGACTGACCATTCCTCACTTCTTACCATAGGTCGAGAATATGTGGAGCGCTACCTCCACATCCCTCATGCTCCGTTCACGGTGTATGCGTATCGCACAGGGGATAACTTTCTGTTTACTTTTACCTTACCTCACTTTGGAACAGTGAAGCAACTTGAAAATTATTTCCCGGTCGGATTGTACTCGCAGAATGATGACAACTTTTCATCCACTTACGTTAGCATACTCTTCTAACGTAATTAAAAAAAGAGATTCCAGGGTTTTAATAGAGCTACACACAGTATGCTGTAAGTTCAAACTCGAAAATCCCCTCTCACATTCGGCAGAAGAAATCTTGAGAATATTATTGATTCTCAAGTAGAAATTTTTGAAGATTTTGTCCAATGTTAGAATGTTGCATTCTAATAATAATTGGTCGCCATATAACATTCTTTGAGACATTTGGTCAATTGGATTGTCGCAACACTTCGGCTTCATTGAATCCGTCCTGCGAGACCGAATATTGTCTGGTGAAATCTGAAGAAATTGCATACTTTTCTTGTTATACGAAGAATTGATCTGGGCCTTTTGCTATTAGTATCAGTATTATACCAAGGATTAGGGAGTATAGGATTGCCAGCTCGCATACGCGACAATAGTTTGAACTAAGAGCGAACTTAAATACTAGGTTAAACCAAACGACAGGAAATATGTCTATAAACTACACAGTGTTGAACATTTTGAGAGTCTTTACTAAAAAAATAAAAAGTCAGGCATACTTTAAGAGTGGCTTTGTGGAAATTTCCAGTAACGTAACTGACGAAAATGGGAAATCTTTAGTATTCCATGAATATACAGGATGTTTCAACGAAAACTTCTCATCCCCATTATTTATTAATTGAGTAATTTATTTGAAAAATCCCCAAACACATTAACCCTAATTTCGAGGAAAAATGAATTACTGTGATAAAATTAAGCATGCTTCACCACCCCCTGCGGTCTAGTGGGAAAACTTCAAACTTTATTAAATGGCAACATGTCATAGATCATGAGATATCGTTTGAAGAGTCTTGTGATTCTGTTTACAATACTATTATTATTTTGGAGTTTTACTCAGTACCCTGGGAGAAATCACATTTTACATTTTCCTCTTTATAAACAGAAAATTCACAAATAAGGTACTAATTTTCCTTATTATATGTTACGAATACCCTCCACCACCTATCATATAATAGAAAGAGTGTCTACAAGCATCACTATAATGTACATGAGCGTGTTCCTCAGTTATCTGACGTCGGCATCGAGTTTGAAATAGAAGAACGGAAAATGTAAAGATACATGACCGCACCTAACCTTACCTAACC
This sequence comes from Lepisma saccharinum, assembly GCA_022664845.1. Taxonomy (NCBI): domain Eukaryota; kingdom Metazoa; phylum Arthropoda; class Insecta; order Zygentoma; family Lepismatidae; genus Lepisma; species Lepisma saccharinum. Next base: position 5,419 of record JAGDQP010052577.1, on the reverse strand, counting down.
TCTACGAACCCATGGTTATTAATTTAAGATATTCTACGAAAAATGCAAGAAAGGAATTATTAATAATAAATATGAACATATAAAAATATATTATGAAAGAAAAAGAGAAGGAAAAAATCTTGTCCGCGCCCAGATTCGAACCTGGGTTTTTATTTAGTAAGCCAACGTCTTATCACTGCGCTACGCTAGGACCTTACAAACGGTGCTTTGGCCGTTGTATTTACCGTGCACGTGTTACGTAACAAGCCAGTAGTGATGCGTCCAAGATGGCGGCTTCCATTATATTCCGAACTAGACAGTCTCCTCATGATCTGGGGGTGTAGTGTAAAATTCCTAGTTTTTGTTAAGAGGCAACATGCGTCAACTGATAGATACATCGTTTGACAGCTTCTTTGCTTGTGTTTACAAATAATGCTGTTTGTTTTGAATTTAAGTGAAGTGAGGAAACTACGGAGAACATTAGTCAGAACTAAGAACCGAGAATTTCAATCTCAGGACCTCCAAATTATCACGCTTTTTATTATCAACAATTTGCTATGTTATTTCACTTTTCTTTTTTTCTTCTTTTATTTCTTTTCTAAAAATTTCTTTTTTAGAAGATAATATTATTGAAAGGTTCGATCTATGTTTAATTTCGTAGTCATTTCCACTCATTCAGATTAGACTGGCATCTTGCTTCACAGACATTTTGGTGATGGTTGCTTAAATAGTTTGTCAACATGAAAAATTACACACGTCAAGTTGAGAATTAAACCAAGCACCTGTTTCTTTACGAGAGCGAAATACTCTGTGCTATGCAAATGGACTCTACACGCAATAGAAAAGATAAAAATCTCCTGAAAACAAGCAGGAACTTCAAGGACTTCTGAACGAACTTCCTTCAGGAGGAGTTCACAAAACCAATTTAATCTAACTGTTATAACTAGTACCTCTCTATGCATGCTTCAGTGTAGCAAACTGTAGATTTTATTACATTTCTCATTGAATATAAAACGTTTCAACATTTTTATATTGAACTTTTGGTCTAGTTGCGATGGAACCGGAAGTAGCTGTTTGAGGACAAACATTCTTTTACTATCATTCTGTTTCTGAAAGAATTGATGACAGTCAGACCAACAATGTTGATGTTAGTTCCTTAAAGTAACAATTTAAAAGTCCCAAACCCAACCTTCACTTCACTTACAAGGGAAGTATTTCGGTTCGAACAGGAACTTTTTGTTAGGACTTCGTATATAATCGTACCCCAATGCTGATAATGCCTATAAACTAAGTCGACCGTGTAAGGCCGCATTCGTCTGCTAGAGGGCGTTAAAGTTAGGAGCAAGGGGGGGGGGGGGGAAGCAATGGCTCCCGTAGTTTTCGTTTGAACAGGTATTTATTACTGAAAATATCTACATGAACATACCTGACAGTGGTGACAAAGACTGCAAAGCCACTCCAGTGTGTAACAAACTATTTGGCAGATATAGGCCAGCCCCAAATGTAACTGAGGGCTTTCCACAAAGTGAGTAAAACAGAAGGGAGATCACAATAGGCACACAGGGCAAAAGACACATCAGGGCAACCTTCAAAAGCACACTCCAAAAGTGATATAAGTACGATGAAAAAAGTAAAGCTTTAAAAAAAAAGAAAAAAATATGGAACCCAGTCTCTTTAGTCAGTAATCCAACACGCTACAATTACGTCAAGCAGAGATCTAATTACAAGCACTTTGGTATCGTAATTTATCCTTCAGGCAGCTAAGCACATTACTTTAAGACACCATGGATGTTTTTCAAAATTTAATGCGGCGGGTTTGTTATTGCGAATTCTACCACAGTTCTGGAGCAAACCTGGTAGTGAAGTTTATCAGCCTGGCTGCTCGGTATCTATCCTTCGACATTAACCGATAACTCCAGTCTCCTTACATAGAGTTCCATTGTGTAGACAAAAGCATTTTCCCTCTTCTGTGATATTGGCTCTCAGCCGCTAACAGTTTGGATTTCTCTTTTGTTCATTCGTCTATCGGTTTTCAGTGTTTGATTAGCAAACGCAGATATCAATTTCCTTGGTTTTCTTTAACTCTTGTTTTCACTATGTGCCCTGGTGTTACGTCCCTTGACAGCGAAGCTATAGCTAAGAGGGGCCTTATAATCACGCTCATTCTGTCCGTCAGTGCCCAGAAATTAAACCTCAGGAAGTACAAGGGGCACAGAGGTGTCGTTCATAAGATCTTGACTAAACTAGCTCAGGGCCCCTGGAACTGTCCTGAGTAATGCAGTTTTCGGTGTTGCCAGCTAATTGTCTAAAATTTTCTCAAAAACATTGAGAGGGTCTACGTTGCCAAGCAAGCCTCTCACCAGTGTTGCCAGCCTATTTTCTATAAAATTATCTTTTTTAAATAGCTTCCATGATATTAGTCATAGCAGCACTAAACGTGGTTTAAACATTGTTTGACGCAATAGAAACATATTGCGGATGTTCCCGCTAAACAGGAATCCCGTTGTAGAGTTGCCAGCTCATACCAAAAGTATATCTCATGAACCATAAGGTGTAGATAGATGCTTGAGGTGTCGTTCGAAAGGTCTTAGGAATACTAGGACAGTCAAAGCGCACGTGCATGTGCAAGGATAAGCATTCGGGGGCAGAGGGGGCTTGATAACAGTGAAAATTAGTCAATAGTACAAATAACTGTTTCTCTAAGGGTAAAGAATAAATAAAATAGCGAGCCATTGTAGCGTGTATATGCAAAGGTAAGTTTTGTAAGTAGTGGGGCGCCCGGGGGGGGGGGGGGGGACGGGGTCCCCGACTACTTACATGAAATTTCCCTAACAGTTGAATATAAGCATTTCTATAAGGGAAAAAGTGAAATATAATCGCTAACCATTGAGATTCCCCAGGAACCATTGAGATCCGTTGTCAGTGTAGCCAGCCCATGACACAATTATATCTCATGAACCAAATGCTAAACCAAGGGACCGGAGGCTTTGCTATTGTTGGTAGAATCACAGATCTAACTTGTTTATTTAAAACTTGATTCTTGAGTTTGGCAAAAAGAAGAAGAAGAAGAAAAAATAATATTATCTAAAGGATGTGCAATTCAATATCTGCTTAGCTAAATGATGAAGACAAATCATAAAACAGACCAGACGGGCAAGCAAGATACGTGAAAAATTTTAGAACTGAAAGTCTAGTTCATTCGGGATTAAATTAAGAACGGGCAAATATGGTTAATCGTTTCTGCTTGTGTTTAGTAGATTTCGATATTAATCGAGCATTCCAGTATTGTGAAGTACAGCGTAATGAAAGTTTCGGTTAAGTGGACGCTGAAATTGCACGTAAGAATTGATGCCGGAGTACGTGAGAACCAAGCTTTTGTCGTTCAATAGCCTGGTTGTTACTGAGTTATCAGCAACCACCCAGAAAGCAGAAAACCTGGGTTTGATTCTCAGTAAGTGCAAAAACCAGCTTTTGTATTTTGTACTTGTTGCCACGGAAATGCTTTGTGATTAAAAATATTAACACACAACGATTATTATTATTTTCATACATAGAGACATACTGTTTATCATACTATTTGTATACTGTGCCTGTTCGTATTAATTTTCCGACAGTGAATTAGCAACACTGTACGTAAACAGTTGCCCTCAAGTACAAGAGGAGTCTCCCCTCCACAAACAATGTAAAGATGAATAGGAACGATGAAGAAGATGGTTGAACGATAAAAGAGAAACAAATTGCGGGAAGAACAAGAGAAAATGAATTACAGGGTGAAGCAAAAAAACTGTCAATTATGCAGCTCAACTGCACCTAATCTTTTCATTCCCTTCAGCTGCCATTTGCTCGCTTCGAAGATAGATGGCATTGTGTTCTGTTCCATCAAACAGGGTAGCACATCTTCAGTCCTGGTTTGTTTCTTTCCTTTTCATATAGCCAGGTGGCCAGAGATAAGAATCTTATAATTTCTTTCTTTAAGAGAAAGAGAGAGCTATTATTGATCTCGTGCAACGGCAGAGCAATTTATTTAGCATTTTGCTGGAAACCCTAAACAGAAAATGAAAAACCGTTCAGCCTACACTAACCAAATAACTACGAATTACGATATACTGAAAAAAGAAAGAAACATTCACGTGATGAAGATGGAGAAAAATGAAATACCTCAGCCTAGTGTACAGCAAAGATTCATGGCCTACATATATTCTACTGAGCCCTTGACAGGGAAATCTGAGCGACAGTAGGACTCCTGGTGTCTGGGGAATGCAGTACCAAACAAAAACGAATCGATATTCAATACTTCGTGATGTTCGCGCCGAGATTTAAATGCACAAGGAATTTAGTTTTAATTTAGTCGTTGCCAGGCAATGAAGCCAGTTGGCGGAAAATTCTATGGTCTTACGGGAAAAGGGGGAAAATTTTGCCAGTTATCCTAACGTCATGGAGAGGATAGGACTCGGCGTAAGGGGACACGGAGGAGGCCGGATAGTCCAATGATGCCAGTTATCCTAAAGTCTTGGAGAGAATAGGACCCTGCATCAGGAGACATTGAGGTGGTTCGATTCCCGAACACTACCAGTTAACAGAAGATTTGGAAGTCAGAGAAATGTTATTATTAGCCACCTGCTCATGACATAATCTTTAAATTATGGAGAGAATATGACCCGGTCTGAGGTGACACGAGGAGACCAGGTCCCTCAACAGTCCTGTTGTCCTAACGTCATAGAGAGGGTAGGACCCGGAGTGAGGGGACACGGAGGAGGCCAGGTTCCCATACAGTACCAGCTTTTCTTCAATTATGGAGATGTTAGACCCGGCTTGAGAATACATGAAGGAGGCCAATTGTATTACGATGCTGAGCAGAGCCCTGCAAACCCAGGCCCGAAGACGGCCCGGCCCGGCCCGGCTGGATCTGTATACTTTGACCGGCCCGAATCTCGAGCCGGGCACAAACGGGCCGGGCAGGGCGTAAACGGGCCGGGCAGGGCTTAACCGTCTTGAGAACAACCAAGTCTGATAATTCAATTTAGTGTTTCAATATTCAATGGAAAATGACACATGTGTCTTCATAACATTGCAGTTTCTATTTTTCCTTCTCGAATGGGAAAATCATGTGAAAGGTTACCCAAGGGTTTCTTTCTATATCTCCATTCTGTCTGTCTATTTGTTATCAGTGGTTGTTCTGACCATACATCATGTGGTGGTAATAGTACTAGCATTAGCACTAGTAGTAGTAGTAATAATAATAATAATAGTAGTTTTAGCACTATTATTATTAGTAGTAGTAATAGCAGTAGTCACAATGGTAGTAGCAGCAGCAGTAATAATAATAATAATAATAATAATAGTAGTAGTAGTAGTAGTATTAGCAGTAGTATTAGCAGCAGTAGTGGATGCAGCTTCCAATACAAAATAAACTATTGATAACGTATCACGTGATATAGAT
>JAGDQP010052576.1:489-11615 GCA_022664845.1 Lepisma saccharinum | reverse complement strand
AAGAAATAGAACACTGGTCTAGCCCGCCACTATCACTATCCAACAGAAAAATGAAAATTTAATAGTTGAGCATTTGTACTTTTGAATGTTCTAACAGGGATGCTTCCAGATGCCCCCGACACTCCCAGCTTTAACATTTTTACTGAGAAAAACAGAAACTTTGTAAAGCTTTATTAACATTGCTTTCTCACCCACCCACCCCGAGCTGAAAATCCTGGTAGGATCTCTGGATTGTAAAATCGAAATCCCATTAAATGTGCTTCATGCCGGAAATAATGTTCATACATCCACGTGCGATGGCAACTTAGTTACAAGTTTTCCTCGTGTGCCGTAACGTTGTTTCTGTAACTTCAATTATCGCCACTACAATAACAGTGTTTTGATGTAATGTTCTATTCATAAGACGATTTTGTGTTGTCATTACGTTCTTTGCTTTGTTTCATTTAGCCTGCGCTGTGAAGTTGATGAATGTGTTATCAATTTTATTTTGAAAGATTCATCACTTTCGTCCATATCCATGTTTAGGACATTCTGGCACTGGATAGACTAAGACGAGACTACAATTTTGGTAGTAATCTCTCAGTGCCGTCGTGGTCCAGTCAGTGCAACGTACACATTCAGACTAAAAGATCCCGTGTCAAATCGCCCCCAAGACTTGAAAAAAAATATCTCTATAATAAATAACTCTATGGCTTACAAAACTCGGAAGTTCATAACCACAGTAATATTCGTTCACGATTGGATGCTATCATAGGCAAGATCTCATCTCTCACAAAGATCTTATTTTGTATGGGGCCCTTTTAGTAACTGTTACAATTAAATGAGTGCAGTGGTTGTTAAAGTCACAAACATCTATGACCGAGACAGGATTTGAACCCTCAGTCTTGGAGACGCTGGCCTGACGCCTCAGAAAACACACCTATTTTAGTTGACATAATCTTCGTTTTCCCCATCCGAGTTACATGGTCTGTCCATCTCAAACGACGTGATGTCATTATTCTTATAATGTCGGGTAAGTTATACAGTGTGTGGATTTCTTCATTATGCAGTCTCCTTCATTCTCCAATCATTTCGTCCCGTTTCTGCTTGTATATCTTTTGTGAAATCTTATATTCAAACACATGTAATTTATGTTCATCTGCCAGGGTCGTACTCCAAATTTCGCAACCGTGAAGTACTACCGGCAGAATAACCGTTCTGTATGTTTTTAATTTCAGCTCTCTTGATATTAATCGCGAGGTTAGGAGTTTTTGAACTAAATAGTTACGTGAGTTGCCCGATACTAAGCTACTTTTTATTTATTCCGTGACCTCGTTCTTGTTAGTTAAATATGCTTTGAATTTGTTTTCTTTCTCTATGATCTCATTCTTAATTATTACGTCTCTATTTCCTTCATCCTCTATGTTTTGGTTTGTTTGGCTTTTCTTTACATTCACTTGTAGATCTACCTCATTGCAAGCTTCTACTAAGTCATCAACGTTACTTTGTAGTGCATCTATATTGTCCCTTATTAAATCCATTGCATCTGCTTAGACGAACAGATGGTTCAAGACATTTTCCTTTTTGTCCTCTTTTATTGTTAAAATCGCATATTCTAAAGCGAAATCACCGTAAATAATCGTGGTGACACTGACAAGGCATCACCTTGTTTCAATCCATTGCGTATCTCGAAACTATCTGACATACATGTATTCTGCTTATGGCATTCTTAATAGCTGAACAAGTCTTTTTGGAATTCCAAATCTTACCAGGATAGTTTCCACGTTTAGTTTCCTTTTGCGATAGAAGCATATACTTTTTTTTAAAAAAATATATGAATAACTGTTGAATCATTCCATTGTATTAACATTTCTTCTCTAATATTTGTCTCAAGGCGAAAATCTGGTCCAACGTAGATCTATTTTTTCCGAATCCACATTGCTGATCTCGAATTATTTCATTCTACGTATACGCTTAGGCTTGTTAGTAGGATATTTGTAACATGTTGAGAGTAAAGAGATTCTGCGATAATTATCGCCTCTGATGTAAATCAAAACTCTTCCTGAGGGTTTTCATTCCGTTTGAAGATCCTTCTTTCTTCATATAGAACTTATTAATTTGTGTAGCTGCTTGACTAGTGTCGTTCCTCACGCTTTAATTAATTTGCTCATGTACTACTACATTTCGGAATTTAGTGAAACACGAGTTACAGGACTCCGAAATCTGTAAAATTTTGTTCTGAATGCCTGCAAGGTAGACAACATTTCATACATATGAGTGAATTGTCCGTTTATTTTCATATGAAAGGTTGCACTGAAGATAATTTGTATATTAGAGTTATTGATATAGTTGACGCGCTAATTAATTACACTCATCACTGACAAAATGCGAATATCATATCATAAATACAGGGTACAGGGTTACCCCACAAAAATTTCTCACCCCATTATTTCGTAATCAATTGATTTCCAGGAAGGATCCCGAACACACGTCATTTCTAATTTCAAGGGGAATGTACCATTGCGGTCTAGTGGCAAGAAGTGAAATTTTCTTAAATAGAAAAATGGGTCAAGTGTCACATCATGTGAATGGCTTTACAGATTTATTTACAAAAAGCATGTGATCGTTTACTAGTTCCTTTAGGATCTACGTACAGGCTGCCAAATGCGTGGAAAAATTAAGTTTAGAGCATCAGATTTCTAATACCATTAACAGCAAAGCCAAAGCGAATGCTATCATCAAATACTTCAAATTTGGTCTGTCTAAAATTCTGTAATGGGAGTATTTAAACTCATAAGTAGAGGATGTTAGGCACATAGTCGAAGAAAAATCCAAGGACACAACGTCAGATTTAAGTATCAGCTTAACCCATAAGTAATGTTGTATTTTTGCACCGTAAGGAAACGAATGTTAACTGACCTGGAATACTACTGTTAGTGAGGAAAATAGTCTTCATCGGACTCCACAACACTTTGCCACCTGCCAACCAGTTATTGAATCCCCCGCTGAAAGAAGCCATCGGTTTTAGAGGCAAAGAACTGGGTCACTGTTCGTCCCACGTTATGCTCATTTTGCAGTGTTTTCCCGGAAAGGTGGTTTTGCAGGCTGCGAAAAACACAGTAGTTTGTTGGTGCAAGATCTGGTGAAAACGCCGGGTGGGGGAGTTTCTCCCAGTTGCATTCCTCGATCATAGCACAGGTCCTTCTTGCCGTGTGTGGGAGTGCATTATCACCGTGGATGAGCCATTAACCAGAGCAGGACGTGTTTCCAACAATGCAGTCCGTAGGCGTTTAAGCTGCTGACAGTAGACAGCTTACGTGGCAAGAGCTTAAAATGGATTATCCCACGAAACACTCAACATCACTCTGTCTTGCACAGTTCCTGCCCCCCCCCCTTCTTTTCGGTAGCCATTGCTGTTTCTGTGTGATGTTATTATAGAGGACCACTTTTCATCCTCTGTCACCATTCTGTCCAGAAATGATTTACGTCTGTGACGGGTGAGCACGGAACTGTAAATGTTAACTCGCTGCTGTTTCTATTGAGACGTTAACGCATGGTGTACCTATTTTCCGAGTTTTGACACGTACCCAATTTCGCCGGCCGGGTGACCGAGCGGTCTGTGGCGGTGGCTATCGGCTCGAAGGTCCCGGGTTAGAGTCTCGGCAGGGGCATGGGTGTGAATTTTAACTGCTAAAGGCAAATTGTGACGGGCCGAAGTCCAAAGTTACTAGACTGGCCCATATAAACACAAAGTTTACCAAAGCTTTACGTACTCAATTTCCTGCAAATGACGACGAACGGTCGAATGGGTGACATGGAGTTCGCTGTCCAGTTCTTCAACAGTTTCCATTGCATTTGTCTCCACCGCTGCTCGCAAGGCATCGTTGTCCAGCTGCCCATGTCTCCATTTTCGTGGCTTATCGGTGAGACTGGTGTCCTTAGACCAAAACCTCTGGAACCACCTCTGGCACTTCCGCACCTCCATTCGTTTCATGCCACTGTACTGACTGGATGTCCCGGGTGAAATTCACACAGCATGACATGCCGTATGTCGTCCTCCGGCACTGCCATGATTAAACTCAAGCCAAACTTCCAAACGTGGAGTAGACCATTCTCCTTCTACGCTACTGTTCATAGGAGAAACGCGCACAAATGTGTATGTTTTAATTTGAATTCATGTCATTTAAGCATTTCAGGCCGGGATAGAGTGGCGGAGAAGATGTTGGAAGGCCCTGATAAGTAGGTACCATCCCGGCATGACTAAGCAAAACCCCTGGAAAAATTTCAGTAAGAATGAGCGGCAGCTTGGATCGTTCCCAGGACCTTCCCATTGCTAAGCAACACTCTACCAACTGAGCTACAGTTGCTCGGCCACAAATATGCGTCACCGCTGTATTCTCGAAGATATTTTGATCTTTTCTTGCATTTCTAAATCGCACTTGGAGTCACGTAGAATGAGATGGTTGGGGAACAATATGAAATAATTTACAACATATGTTTTTGGATTCTTATAATTGTTCATTGCAGCACCTAATCTTAAAAAGAGTGCATATTTTGTTTAATGCGCTAATCTTTAACTTAATATTCAAAAATATTATTTATTAATTTTGATTTATTATTTCGTGTAGGGATTTTCAGTATGGGGGGGGGGTGTAAAGTCACAATTGGGTAGGTGTAAGTGAAGTTTTGCACGGTTTCTATCGATTTTTTACCGTAAAAATATTAAAATTGAGGGTTGCGCTCAAGAATTTAGGAGGTGAAACCCCAGTCTGGCAAAATCAGTGATTTCGTGTGTTTTCTTCAGAAAGAACTGTTTTCTGTTTGCTTTAAGTTCTGTAAATAGTTCAGACATCAAGGAAAACATGCTTTGAAATAGACTTCTTACGCATTTCACTTTAATGCAAACATTTGCATGATTAATAAAGTATGTAGAAAAAATAAAATCCTGAAAGAGCTAATCCATCACTTTAGAAGACTAAAATGATGTTTATAAAATCACTATAAATCGGGACCTAGATATAACTGCAACTCTAGTTGTAACAGGTGTTTTCTGATCTTTATTTCATGCTTAATGTCCTAAAACTGCTGTATCACGTCTTCAGTATGTCATAATTTTATTGTTACAAGTTCGAAGAAGAACAATAACCTCTGACGTGTGAGTTATTTGAGCTTGTCATCAAATATGCCGTCTCTTACATAATCATCTGCTCTGCTTTGCAGTTGTGACGTTGTATAGAAACGTAACCACAGTGAAAACAACAAAGTTATCTTCTTGATAAAAGAGTAATTTAATCACTTGCGAAACATAACTGAAAATGGAATCATCAGAAAGTCCGTCAATCTGTACATTGAACCTTGCAAAAGGCCGGGTAGTTATGATTTTTGGATATGTTTTGTATGTTGGGACCCTTGCTTAAAATTCCAGTTTTCGATCTTGACGCGCCGCCGCCATATTGAAAAAAGAAACTTCGAAAATTTCGACCTTTTCTTGATTTTCACGTTATATCTCTTAAACGGGGTTTACGGTAGAAGTGGTTAGAGTAAATTTGCTACAATTTGAGTGCAGAATGGCTATTTAAGCCCAATAGTTTCCAAGATAAAGTTTCAGTAGTTAAAACACACATACACACGCACACACAAATAAGCAGTGCTATCAAAATAATTACTTTGTCAGATAAACTTAAAATTACATTAAAACATAGTAACAGAAATATTTACGATTTTTGCCTGTTAGAAGGAAAGCAAGTGATTTCTTCAACTTTCACGCTCACAATAACATTCTCAAGCTGTTGAATGTCTGAAATATCATTTGATGCCTCCTCATCTAAACGCTCAATCATTGATGAAGTGTTCCCGTCTTCGGCGTCACTATCGATAACTTCTTCAGGCACATTTGTGTACCACTGTCCGACGCAAAAGTTTCATATCGACGAGAAAATAAGTCTTGATTTTTCTGCATCTACATGAAATACATTTAAGAAAGGATTCAGGAGTTAGATCCTTTTCTGTTTTCTGAGGAAAGAGTCCCAGTGGGGTGTACTTATGAGGTACAAACTACAAACTGGGATTATTTAATAAGGGTCCCAACGTTCAAAACATATCCTTGACTAAGATGATTGACTACTGAAGTTAATAGTTTTGTCCTACTTGCAGACTTATTCTTAATAGTCTCTTAGCCGTTTCACTTGTTAAAGTAGCCTAATGTATGTTACTGTAACTGCGTAGAAGAAGAGAAACAGTAGCTTTCTTCTTAACACCACTTTATAAATTTTGAAATTATGATACATAAGTTTTATGACTAGATTTTGTTTCCTGGAAGACATTGGCGAACACGTCTTAGATGCCAAAAGGCCTTAAAATAAATTCAAAATTGGCGAGCACGTTTGTTTAGTATTTGAAAAGGCTTAGTAGTAAATATGGACGGTAGCCTGGCCACCTAACATTGGTCCAGCAGACTAGACCAGCACTGTTTTGGTCTACTATGCCCTTTCAAAAAATACACAAACTAAATTAGCCAGACTAAATTTTGCTGTTCTTTTTTTAAATATTATTTTAAATGTTTTTTTTTCTTTTTTATTATGACATCAAGCAATTACATACATCGCATCGTTATATACCCTAGGGAAAGATGGAAACAAGGATCTTCAGGGATTTATCACAATGATAGGTAAACACCGAAAGTGGATTTGCAGACTTCAGTACAAACAAACAAGAAACTAGATAAAAATATTAAAAGTTTATAATGTCTAAGAGTGTATGTAAAACCTTATTTTGTTAGTACATTGCTAATTTGATAAAACTACTACTGGTCAACCTTACTCAAACTACTTGCGGGACGAGTAACACTTTTGTTAGGTCATTTTAAACGAATAGAAAGCTTCATAATCCGTAGTAGAGGAGACCGAGGAAATGGTGCCACCTTAAGAGATTTTGATTTACCCAGGCTATTCAAATGGTCAAACAGAAATAGTTATTCTCGCAAGTAATACTTCAAGCATTGTATTAACCACAAAATATGAGTAAATTTTAGAAATGTGGAAATTACAGCAATAACAGGAATAAATGTAAATATATACACAGTGGCGAAATTACACCGACCTCTGGGGTAATGACGCCATAAATGAAGATATAGACTCTACATAAGAAATTGTTCATAAATACCAAATGTTCAAGGTTACAAAGCAAATATTGAATACTACAAATTAAAAATTAAGAAAGAAATGAATGCACACGCTTTCAGTAAAACGTACGTAGCTATGAACATAGAAGTAACTAACTGTATAGCATGGGTGCCCAGATTGCCCACAGAGGGAAGTAATGACGCAAACTGCGTCATTGAAATATTTAAGGGGGTTAAAAAGCTATAAAAATCTATTTCGGGAGTGGGGGATAAAAATTAATGGAAAGGAAGAGTTTTATTTGTGGAAAAGCAACTACGGATAGCACAGTGCATAATCTTTTTTCTTGTCCTTTATACTACGATATTGACCAATTCGTTCAATGGTTCAACAGTATTAAGGTTTTCAATTTGCATTTATAAAATTATTGATTAATTTCTCATAATGAGGATAGTGGTTCGAACTTATTGATTAATTTTAGAAGTGGTGGTTCGTATCTCTCCTTGGTTCTGGAAGAAACGTGTAAATTTATGAACCTCCTCCTTATTTTTAATATTTCAATTTTTACAGCTGCGATAATGAGCTGCCTCTCTCTCGGCACGAAATTAAATTACCGGCTACTTTTATATAGTTTTGTAAATGCCTCCGAGATAAATGAAATTAAGCAAAACATTAAAACGTAGTGCCTTACACAATATGATTTTTAGTGCAATTATTTCCTTATGATTCTGTCAGGTTGTTTGATAATTAGGAAAATTGAAGTGTTAGCACGAGCACATTTTCTTTCCTGCTTTCTTATATAGCAGAAGAGGGCTCCTCGCTCCAACCCTCCCATTTTTAACATTTTTCAAAATATTTCAAAAAGTTAGAGTACTATAAAAAATGTAAGTTCATAGCGCACTAGAACTTACAAATTACTATAAAATACAATGGACAGTGATCTCGAAATCTTGTCGATTGACGAGCACTGAGACCAATTAAATAATGAGGTCATAATCTTTAAAAACGTATCACTCATCAATGGACAAGATCTCGAGATCGCTGTTCATTATATTTCATAGTAATATGTAAGTTCTAGTATGCTATGAACTTACATTTTTGATAGTAATCTTAGTTTCTAAATATTTTGAAAAATGTTAAAAATGGGGTGTTGGAGAAAGGAGCCCTCTTCCTAACTACTAACTACATCCCGTACCAGAAAATCATATTGTCTACGGCACTTGAATCTGCATTTTTTTTTAACTTTATTACATTCGGAGATATTTACGAAAAAATTAAAATTAGCTGATAATTTAATTTCGATGCCCAAAGTCCTCCCACTTTAGTTTGAGTTCAGATTATGTTTTGTCCAGAGTTTTGACTTATATGAAGTCATATTTAGATGGCAGATCCTTGCCCAGTTCATGTTTAACCAGAGGCAAAGTCATCAATCCTTTTTGATTGAAGCATTGTTTCTGTTTATATTTTATATGCGTTAAAATTCGTTGCATCAGACCAGATTGATATTTGAATTAGCCGGTTACAGTAAGTTTTTTTTTTATGTAATACCATTTTAAATATTTTACAATGATACTCTTCCACAGCAACTTCCACGTATCAGATATCCTCAGATCAGATATTCCTTATCCTTGGCAGCAATCTTGAAACAGTTCCACTACCATAAGACTTTTCCACTTTTGACGTAGGTGTGCCTGAATTTTAGCCAGTGTTCTTTAGGTTTTGCTTACTGAGAGCTGTTTTTCGTTCGCACGAAGAAGTTTGAATTTTAACTTAAAATTATGGGTAATAGAACAGATGATTTGGCACGAGAAATTGTGTTGCTGGAAATATTTGTACATACAATTTGAATTTTCATAATTATAGCATCGGGCTGCGGGGAGGGGGGGGATAAATCACACAGTTTGGGCTGGTGCGTCATGGGCATAGGGATGGTGGACTCCACTGTGTATGGCATACGGAACTCGCAAGTTCATCGCTGCAGTAACAAAGATTCGCCATTGGATTCTATCCTGGGCAACATCAAGCCATTTTTCCTCTTGAAACCTACCTCTCGGAGAACACTTCTAATATTGTCTTGGTCTTTCCAACGGCCTCTTTTCCTCCGGCTTACCAACCAACCCCAGCTGCATGACCTGGCCACCTTAGTCCTCCTGATTTCATTGTTCTTATAATGTCCGGTGAATCAGACACTATGTGGAGTTTATCATTATGTAGTCTCGGCCCGTATATCTTTCTCAAAACTTAGTTTCAAACACACGTAATTTATATATTCCATATCAAAGCTTTGCCTTCATATACTTAAAATAAAATAAAATAATAGCTGATCAAATACGTTTTATTTAAAAACTAAAAAAAAAAAACGTGTAACAGTTTCACCAACTTACTAGCAACTTGGCTTCATCAGACACACCTTTAGTTTGTTTGTTTTTTAGTTTTTAAATAAAACGCATTTGCTTTGCTCAGCTATTCTTTTATTTTATCTTACGTAATTTATGCTCAACTGCCAGGGTCGTACTCCAAATTTCGCAACCGTGAAGTATTACAGGCAAAACGACCGTTCTGTGTATTTTTAATTTCATACACATGGGTATCTCCGGACGGCAAAACTCTCAACCAGATCGATCACCTAATTGTAAATAGACGAACACACACCAACATAATGGACGTTAGGTCGTACAGAGGAGTGGAAGGTGACATCAACCATCAATTAATGATCACAAAAGTAAAGGAAAGGTTATGCATCGCGAACAGAGAAAGCAAGGGATCAAAACAACCGAAATTCGAAGCTAAATAATCCGAGCATAAAAGCCCGGATCGAACTCGAACTCTCAAATAGCTTCGAAATCTTAATCGACTCGAGTAATAATAATGATGATATTAGTAATGAAATTGATGTTAGTAAGATGAGGGAGGCAATTCGGGAAACGCTTAAGAGCGTAGGGAAGGAACGTGTAGGTGAGAAGAAACAACACAAACACAAACATTAGTTTGATGAAGAATGCCTTAAGATTAATGAAATACGAAAACAAGCAAGGCAGCGATGGCTAAGTAATAAAAGCGGAAGAAAATACCAACCACTACAGTAACGCGAAAGGAAACGCCACACGCGGGTTCAGAAACAAAAAGCGAGAATATCTGACGCAGAAGATTTAGGAGATAGAGGAAAACGGCAAGACAAATAACATACAAGATCTATACAAAGGGGTAAACTCGTTAAGAAAATGTTACCAACCGAGGTTAGGAATGATTAGAAATGAACGTGGAGATCTTCAGACGGATCCGACTAAAATTGTCGATGTGTGGAAAAGTTATTTCGATAAACTTCTTAATGTACACAACGGGGAGCAAACAGAGGAATTTGAAATCTATACTGCAAAACCGTGTATTCCTGAACCTAGTGAGATCGAGATCGAAATGCCGGTAAAGGACCTGAAAAATTTCGAATCACAGAAATAGACAATATTCCAGCCGAATTAATTAAAGCAGGAGGAACTGCAATAATCAAGAATCTACATGAATTGAAAAGTGCTGTATGGAGAAAGGAGGAGCCTTAAAAGGGATGGAAAACCTCAATAATAAATAGTTCCGATTTACAAAAAAGGCGATAAGTCGGACTGCAATAATTACCGCGGAATCTCGTTACTTCCAACCTTTTACAAGGTATTAAGTAATATTCTGTTAACAAGCCTAAGTGTATACGTAGATTAAATAATTGGAGATCACCAATGTGGATTTAGAAGAAATTGATCCACGTTGGACCAGATTTTTATTTGAGACAAATTTTGGAGAAGAAATGGGAATACAATGGGACGGTTCATCAGCTATTCATTGATTTTAAGAAAGCATATGATTCTATCAAAAGGGAAAAGTTATACAGTATCCTGATACAATTTGGAATACCAAAAGAATTGGCTCAACTAGTGAAGTTGTGTCTCAGCGACCCCATAAGCAGAGTACGGATAGGTAATTATATGTCAGATAATTTCAAGATTCGCAACGGATTGAAACAAGGCGATGCCTTGTCACCAC